>PVLD010011349.1:0-65777 GCA_004027595.1 Dinomys branickii
TAGTGCTTTTTCCAATGCTGGTTTGGCACTCATGAAGTTCTTCAGTTGTTCTTTGTCGTGGAAATATTTTATTTCTCCATTGAATTTGAGGGATAATTTTGCAGGATACATCAGTCTGGGTTGGAAGTTGTTTTGTTTCAGAATCTGTAGTATCTCGCTCCAAGCTCTTCTTGATTTCATGGTTTCCGTTGAGAAATCTACTGTGATTCTGATGGGCTTTCCTTTATAGGTGATCTGTTTCCTTTCTCTGGCAGCTTTTAATATTGTGTTCTTTTGCTGGATATCTGGGATCTTGATTATTATATGCCTGTGTGTGTTTTTCTTTGGGTTATGGATCATTGGTGTTCTATATGCTTCACTTAACTGAACTTCAGTATCTTTTACCTTGTTTGGGAAATTTTCTGCTATTATTTCAGCAAATATTCCTTTTATATCGTTTGTGAGATCTCGTGCTGTTTCACACACTCCTATAATTCGAATATTGTTATGTTTTGCCTCATCTTGCAGCTGTTGGATTGACTTTTCTTGTGTCTTTGATGATATCACAAGATTCGTCCTTTCACGCTCATAAGCTGCCATGCTGTCTTCAAGTTCTGGGATTCTATCTTCGGTTTCATTTAAACGGTTTTTCATGCTTTCAACGTTAGTTTTCAAATCCTGGCATTCACTTTGGACTTGTTTCATTATTGGTAATTCATTCCTGAATTGCTCTTGTGAGGTTTCCATTTGTTTCCTATTAGTCATTCATGTTCTTTGAATGAGTTGTTCAGTAATTAAGATCATTATAGAAATACAACATATTTATATACACTGTGACAGATATGTCAGTTTACTTGAAGTGCTTCACAATTGTGTTTAAGGAGTATGCTTATCAAAATAGAGTCCTTTTTCACAAATAGTTGTACCTGTTCATTCATTATTTATCAATGTCCTCATTTTTCTTCTTCCAAATGGTTTTTATTATAAAATTAAATTTCTGATGTTAAGCATATACCAGAGATTTATGTAATTACATAATTGATTCCTCTATTTTTCATGCTCCAGTTTAACTTTTGGCAAACTTTTTTACTTGGAAAAGCAGTTTTTAGTTGTAAAACCCTATAAGATTCATTTTTTCTCATTTTTACTGTTATTGAATTATAAATACATAACACATACTATAAAAGAATCAGGATTATTTTTCTTTATAGAAGCAAAGGGGAATTTTTAAATTAAAAAATACTCCTCATAATAACGTAAGTCTAGATACATAGAAGTATATCCATGTTTTTTCTAAAAAAAATCACTATCTATTCCACGTACCCTCTTCTGCTCAACTTCTACAGTCTAAGTGGGGTCTTGTGTGGTGATGCTTATTTCTGTCTTAGTTCAGTATTACCCTTTGGGTTCTGTGCAGTTTGTACTTGGCAGTTGCTCTTGCTGAGCTGAAGCTGTGATCGCGTGTGCTGTCTCAGCCCCATGTCTGTTTCCTGATGACCCCGTCACTCCTCTCCCTCCTCATGAACCCCTCTCTGCTGTCTACTTCAGCTCAAACGTACCCGAAATACTTATTCCCTGGTCTATTGTGGGTCTTCCAACAGAGAGATAGATCTACAAAGGGTGTAGCCCTGAGATTAGTGCAGTTCTAGTAACAGTGATTGTGGTTTTCTTCTTATATTGATTTCAGTAATGAAAACATTTACCAAGAGTTATGGCTTGTGTCTAGATGTTCCCTCTAAAGCCTCCTGTATCATAGGTAGGGCTTTTTCAGGGATGGCTGGATCTAGAGTGTGTGATTCTGGGTTTTAAGTTTGTGTGATTATTAAGTTATCCACTGGTTTGGGAATCCACTGTAAGCCAAGTATTCTAGACAGGATATAAAAGGGGCCATAGCTTCTATGTCACTGGCTTGCTTTTGCAATCTTCTGTTTATCATGAATTATTTCTCCTCTTCAATGTCTCTCTGCCTTGGAGCCAGCCGCCTATGGACTGATAACTCTACAAATTGTCAGCTAAATAAACCTCTCCTCCTCAACTTGTGGATACTTGGAGTCAGCAATGAGAGGAAAAATAACTAAGATGTGACACACATTTTAATCATCTTTATTTCATTCAAGGCTCTTTGATTTTTAAGAAGTAGAAATTACTCAAAGTATTATCTAGCAATGCAACAGTGTTGTGCAAATGGATAGGGTGTTCTGGAGAGAGTTACTAAGGCATTGGAAGCCCCTGGAGACAGGAACGGTAACTTCTTCCCTCTCACTCTCCTGGGGTCAGCAGCTCTCTGCCACATCCCCTCTTCTAGATCTTGGCTCCATCCACCTCTCAGAAGAAGGGACATTTGCTTGCACTAGATTTTTGGTGAAATAACTAAAACTGCTCTGGAGCTTCATCATCAGATTCACAGAACTCTATACAGTCAGATGTCTGCTTCTGCTCCAAACAGCTTGACAGAAGAAAGAGGAAAGTCATACAATTTAAACAGCCAAAGAATAGGTGATGGAAAGAGGCTGGATACAGAGATATGACCCAAAGATTGCCATGATAGTCAGCCATTTTCATATAGGTATGTCTTCATATCAAAGTTATTCTCACGCAAGTTACGTGCTCTTCACGGGAAAAACATACCATTACTCATAGCCATATTGATTTCAGTGTTTGTTATGATAGCGAGTATCTGCAATTAACATGGACTGACATTACCTAAAATGTAAGAAAATTATAAATTAATGTGAAATTACAAAGAGAAAGTGACAAGCTGTCTATATTTAGCAACTGAATTATATCAGGATTATAAAAAGCAGACTTTTGTATTAATACTTGTATCTCTCATATTTTCTCCATTAATTTAAAAATTACATTTTAAAAATTGGTAGGTGAGGCAAGCATCTCGTGAACAGTATAAATATATGGCTATTTTGTGTAAGTTCAAATAATACTAGGGTTTAAAACAGTGTTTTAGCTGAAAATGCCACTTTAATGAAATTAGATGGACTCTCTGGTAAAGAGAACCAAAATTCTATGAGTTTTAACTCAATACTGGGACAGAAAGAGAAAAGTTTAAATATTTTAAATATTGTATCTGTTGTTATATATTTTAGTATTTTTACAACATTAAGGTAATAAATCTCAACTTTGTTTCTTTTTTCTTCAAAATTGCTTTTATATAGATCAACACAATGCCATCCCAATCTATTAATGTGACTCAGGGAAAATTACAAAAGTTGCACTACTGACTTCCTTTGTGTTTTAATACAAACTCTAATTTTAATGTTTCTCAATGGAGCTTATTTTTACAAACTTTATTTCTAAGACAAGAAAATTATCAGTGTTCTACTGTGAAAATCTTAGAGGACTATCTTCAGTGTATGTTTTTTGTATATCTTGAGTTGGCAATTTAATACTTCTTCTCAAATATCTTTTCAGCAATTTTTGAGTTTACTTTAGTGTACAAATTCTTTTTTTCCTAATATTTATCTATTAGAAGGAATCCTTTGGTGCTCGAGGTCTCTCAGATGAATCTCAGCAGGCCTAATGTGGAGTTGATGCTCCCTTCCCAGAGTGCTGGCAGGTAATTTACTGCTTTCTGCACAGAAAGCCAGTTGCCCAGGGATTTGTAAGTAGGATGTGTGTTTGTTGGGTTACAAAATCTTGGGAAAGGGATATTTTCTTATCTCATAATAATAGTCATTTCTAATCTATGCCTTAATTTTGGCCTCATTAAATATATTTTAAAAGGAAACCTGTTAACTTCTATTTGATTGTACTCTTAATATTTTATGCTGGCAGAGCAAAATAAATTATCCCTAGAACTCCATTAAAAATAGTCTGCCCCCATGGGTATTAGCATAAAGAAGGAGTAATTGTCATTTGTATTTCCCTTATAAATTATTCTTCTTTAATATTTGTAAGTAATCTCAGTGCACATTTGATTAATTTTACTAAAAATCTACAATTTTTGTACACTTTGTTAATACCATGTGTCTTGGTTACTTTTCTCTCGTTGCTGAGACAAAATACCCAACGCCCAAAATGAAGGAAGGAAAGGTTCATTTAGCTTACAGTTTGTGGAGATTTCAGTCCATACTTGGCTGGTTCAGAGGCAGAGTGGCGCAAGGAACAAGGCAAACTGTTCAGGGCAGCAGAGCACAGCAAAAACCACCAGCAAAAGGGAAGAATGGCTGCAAGCAGCCTCCTTTTCTCCCCTACATTGTAAACAGCTTACCCCCACCCAGGGGGCGTGTACCTCTCACACAATCTCCGTGCCCTCCTCTTCCACAGGCTCAGGATGTTTACAAAGTAAGTGCCTCAGCTTCCTCCTGAGTCACTCAGCTAAACCTCTAGATTCCCCAAGTTGACACAATGTATCAACCATAACACCATGTCTCCTTTATTAGTCGAAATGATAAGGCTGGTGATGGTGTAATCAGTTATAGTTCTGTCTGACTGTCCTCATTAACAACTTTGTGATCTAATAATGAAGATGGCATTGTAGTTATTTATATATCAAAATATGTTTTTGATTTTGGGTTTTTTTTTTTTTTGGTACCGGGAATCAAACTCAGGACCTTGTACATACCAGACAGGCACTTGTACTGCTGTGCTATCTCCCTGGCCCTATATATCAAAATTAAAATTAGAGTCATGCTAGTGATGTTGAATCTGCATAAATATCAGGACATTATTGATGCTTTTCTGAATACTGATCAGGTCCACAGCATACTATCTCCCATATATGACCTCCTCTTCCTTCTCTCCTGAATACTAAAGTGTGAGATTGCCTCTCCATTCCATAGTTCACTCTCAGGATTAGCAGCTGCCTTTGACCACTCTCGATGCTGTCAAGGAGGAGTGAAGCACTCCTGTCCGAAGTTGACTTAATGAGAAACCGAATCATCCCTTGAAGGATTCTGGTGGGGCTTGATTCACACCTCACATCTCACAACATTTATATTTAATCTCTGCCTCTTCTAGGTATTAGTGTCATCTTCAGCTGGTTTCTGTTATCACGGCCAGACAGCACCAATTGTATTAGGTATTATATCTGAACACCACCAAATCAACAGGAAAAGTGAAGTGCTCCTTATGAGCTATCCCTCACCCTGAGAGCCCCTACAGATCTACCGGCTTTAAGTGGAAATGAGAAGTGATGATTGATTTAATCCAGTGAGTTGCAACTTGGTCCTTGGAGATACAGCAGTACTACATGGACGTAAAGAGTGGTTTACTAAAGAACATTTTGGGCCTTTTAATAGCAAGAGTGAAAAATGATTGCCAGGGACCTCCCAACACATGTTCAGTACAGTACCTGCCATACATTATCATGATAGTTATGATACTTAAAGGAAAGAGGATTACTAAAGCAAAAGATATATAATTCTTTAAAAAGTTATCAAGCTGAGTTTCTGTGTCATAAATTGTAAGACTAGGTGGTATATTTATAATTAAATGTACAATACTACAGAAAGAAACACCAGTCAGAAGTAAACTTGCCTGTATTAAGCAAAATGGGGAAATCCATAAATGAAAAAATAGCTTTAATTAATTATAAAATATGTATTTTCAAAATGGTAAAGCAACAGAAGAGTGATAGGCTGGGTAATACATTTGCAAAATCTCTGGCATGTAAACAAACATAATAAAATGATAAACTAATGAACAATTTTTGAGCAAGGATATGAATGGAATTTTCCCAGACTAGTGGCATTGCCAATGGACTTGCTTGTAGCTAATCTATTTCACTATTACAAAAAGAAAAAAGTTAAAACAATGCATTGAGTTTTTCAATCTTCTGAGAGGAAAAAAGTCATAAAGAGCAGTAATATGCATTCTGGCAAGAATGAAAGCATGGCACTCTGCTGGTGGGACTGGCAACTGATCTAGCAACAGTAACTGCTACTAAATCTTAGTTGTGTTTTTCCATGGGATTATGTCATGAAATATTTAATCATATTGTGAGGACAAAAAGCAGTATCTTTTCCACAACCAACCTTATGTCCATGGCAGATATATCTGTAACAAAAACATATTAACAAATTTAAAAGGTGCTACACAATATGGGGCCCATCAGAAAGGAAAACCCAAAGAAATGGAGGAGCGCATGTATTTTTATACCTGGTTTAATGAAGAGGTGGACAGTCATCCGGAAGTATGATTGTGCTAAGTAGATATGATTCAGAGAGGGAACTTCGCTAGGCATATCCAGTTTCTCCTCCAGTTTTCTAAATCTTTAGATATAAGATCCTTCCTTTCTTTTGGTTATTGTGTGGAACCTCTGAATGAGGGTGTTATGGCATTTTTCAGTAGAAAATGAACTAGTTTTTGATGCTTGCTTTAGGAGGTAAGGACAGGGAAGACAGGTGAGAGTGACTTTTGTGCTTCTGATGTTTCTCAAGGCCTGGGGGTTGGGAAATGATACAGTTGAGCCGTGCTGGTCAGAACTTGTAGTAACTGGAGAATGGGCAAGAACCACAGGAGAAATGGAAAACAGAGAACCTTAAAAGTCAGATTTTGATATTCATGTTAAGTTGTGTTCTGTGCTAAACAAATGTAGTAAGGGGCGCTTTGTGCATAGAACGGCATGGTGTTCAACGTACTGAAGCAAAGGGAGCTGCTCTAGATCATAGCAGTTTCCTGAAAATAGCTGAAAAACTGTCCAGCAGAAGGTACGGGATGTAGGTTATTCTCTTGGGTCAGTCTACTTTACATTTTGGTAGAAAGATGCAGTATTCTGTAATAAGCAGAAAGTGTGTGTGTGTGTGTGTGTGTGTGTGTGTGAATATTTTTTTATGCTATTGATTGAACCAAAAGCCTTCTGTGTGTTAAGCACATGCTCTCCACGGGGTTGTACTCTTAGAGTTTAGAATGTTCTTTTTTATTTAGATCTCTGTTTTAAGTTCCAGTGACTGACTATATAAATAATTCATTTTCTGGAAGCAGTGCTATACTTGTTATATCACTTAAATTTTTAAAAAAATGGTATGGAATAACACAAAATAGGAGGCTTATTAAAATTTATTGAATGTTGCTTCATATTTTACATAATTTTAGAAAATTAGACATTATTTCTATGTATTTTTTGTTTTGCTTCTCATTTGAGTACTGTATATGTAACTTACAATGGAATGTGCTTCAAAACAGTATATTAAATATAAAATAGATTTAGTGCTGTATTGCAGATATATTTTGCTAATAATATATTTAAAACAAAAACGGGTTGTTTTCTAAGTGGAACACATATCAATGTATCACCAACATGACAGCATGAACAGTTATATCTTGTTTTTATAAGAGTAATTAGTTATACTTGATCCTATAGAAGTACATGATATAATATTTTCTTTATTTTTTGAGGTGACTATGAAAGTGCTCTGATTGATGTTGGAGATGTAACAGTTATGAGAAAGTATTTTCCCACGTTATGATAACTATTTTTAACATCTGTAGAAATAACTGAAAGTACAAAAACTGTGTGACATTTTCTCCCTCCCCTGCGAGGTAATAGTTTCTATTGGCTTCCTTTTCAGGTACATGGCCAATTTTTTTCAGATGACTTGAGTGAGAAAATACCATTCTCCTTTGAAGTCTCGGTAACTGACTACTCAAAGATCTTTTTCATATCTCTTTTTACAAAAAAGAGAAGAATAAAAATGTTTTTTTCATATGCTTTTTTCTTCCAAATTTGATGTTCATTATGGTAACTTGATAATGTTTTGAAGTAATTCAATCATGCAATCAAACAGAAAATTGTGTTAGAAAGTCTTGATTTCTGTGATATTTTAAAATAACAGAATTGGATAGTTTGATAAAATGTTAAAAAATAATTTTATGATTCAAAATGTGGCAATGGATTATAAAAATATGTACAGATTTTTTCACCCAATATACTGCTAATTAAAGAAAAATACCTGACATTCAGACATTTTATGAAAAATTATGAAAAAACCTGTCAAGATGTAAATTTCAATAAGCTTATGATTTCTTTGAAGCTAAGCATTAGTGACAGCCAAGTTCTGATGTCTTAACCACCCTACTGTATCTGGTCCCATCATATGGTCTTGGTCAAATCTGTTTGGATTGTTTTTATTTTGCTAATGTTTCATTGGAGTTTTTATATACCACCATTTGAAGCCAAGTTCTGGAACATGCAGTTGGTTTGCCAACATTGGAGCTTTCCAGTTATAATGAAGTAATATTATGACTTGAATAAAAAATGGCAACACAATGGTGAGGCTTTAAAGGAAACTAAAGTTTGAGTTCAGTGTTAACCAGAAAATTATTCTAATATTTAGTGTAAAAAGGATGCATCATAGTTGTGAGAAACAAGAAATCATAGAATTTTGTGCTTATTATTTGGTCCAGCTGTAGTATTTTCTATCCTAGAAAGTCTCAGAAACTGGATTGCCAAGAACAGAGAAACAAAGTAGCAAAAAAGGAAGGAGGGGAGGAAGGAAAGAAAGAAGAAGGAAGGAGAAAAAGAAAGAAAGAAAAAGAGAGAGAGAGAGAGGGAGAGAGAGAGAAAGGGAAAAAGAAATTAAACATAGGTAGAATATAGGACTAGCCATCGAAGGGTTCAGGCAAAGGATAATGTAAATCTAGAAAATAAAAAGAGAACTTGGTCATTTTGACAAGTCATTCATTAATACTGGTCGACGATAAAGTGTCTGGCACTTTAAGGATTTATCGTAAGATAGTACAGTCTAATGACTGTTACTTGCATGCCATGGGTAAAAGTGGTCTGCTTTTTTTTTTAACCATATTAACTGATTAATCATAGCCATGAAGAATGTAAGCATGATGTACTGCAAACATGTACTTTTAAAAATAAAAATATGTAAAGTTAATAGACTTTAAGAATCATTGAAAAAAATTTCCTGACAGTTATATGTTAATGCTAAAAGATTTTGTTAGAAACATAAAGACTTTGTTTAAAGGCAACCAAAGATGATCATATTTCTAATGCTGAACATATTAATTTCATCCACGTAAATGTGGCAAGTTTTGGTTTAGAGCGATTTCATTCACTCTAAAATATAGCAGTTTCTGTTCTTTAGAGAGGTAAAATGCAAGCTCTGTCACATCAATAAATTAATTTGTAAACATTTATATTTGCATGAATTAACCTTAACAAATGATTTTTGGAAGTGACATAATTGTCAGCACTGGTTTGAATTATGTATCGTGTTCACAACAAGGAAATAGAACCAAAAAGATTACAAACAACTGCTTTTGAAACATTTATCAGCCCTCCTCTCTTCTTTTTGCAAGGAAAGCATTTAATCTAATCATCCTGTAACACGTTATGATGTATACAGTAATGAATATACTGGTGGATAGCATATATTCAGATTTCTTTGTTTAAGGATTACATGAGAAACAAATAGTATATGCAACTCAAATGTTTCTTAACCATAGTAATCTAGACGTTATTTCAAATCTTATTCTAAAAATGTTTTTCAGAGGAAAGTTGGAGATTTAAAATCTTTAGAAATTAACTAGTTTTTGTGAGGTGTCAGTGTCTAGGCTCACTCAGGCTGCTACAGCAAAATGCCTTAAAGTGGGTAAATTATAGCTGGAAATGTACTACTTAGAGCTGTGAAGGCAGCTACTGGGAGTCTATGATGCAACAGATTCAGAAAGGGTCCATTTCAGTTTTTACACACAGCACCTTTTGCAAAGTGGAAAGAAGCAGCTCTCTGGGGCCTTTGGATCTGGGCGCTAAATCTATTCCTGAGCCTCTACCCTCATGACTCGACATATGAATTTGGAGAGATAAAAACACTCAGACTGTAGCACTCTGCCCTCGTCCCCCAAATTCATGACTTCCTCATATACAAAATGCATTCATTTCCATCCCCAAACCCAAAAGTTTAACTAATTCCAGCATCAGCTTTAAAGTATAAATCCAGTGTGTCATCTCAACATCTCTAAACCAATATGGATGCAGCCCAAGGTATGACTCCTTCAAAGGTAAGTAGCTCCTCAGCTGTGCACTTGTCAAATCAGGCATGTGGTGTGCTTCGACATATAATGGAGAGCTTAGCACAGGATAAAAGTACCATGCCAAGAGGCTGAACTGGGAAAGACAAAAGGAGTAATATATATCAATTAAATCTAAAACACTAAAGCTTGAGAAAGATCTTCTTTCACTTGAGGCTGTGCCCAGTAGAGCCATTACGTGGAAACTCCACCCTAGGACTTTGGAACCATCTATGGTGGCAGTTTGACTAGGCTGTGGTGCTAGGGTGATTGTTGTGTGGCCTCACCCCTGTCTAGGTCTTATGTCTGTGATTCCTCAGGCTGGCCTCTTGCACTGTTGGCTTTGCTATTATGACGTGTAAAGGATGGTTCCACTGGGCATCCTAGTGGGAGCTCCCTATGATGCTGTAACCGTGAAGCAGATTCCTACTTTAGCTCTGTAACTCTGCAGAGTGTCCTGAAAAATAACACAAAAGCAGCCAATCCTCACAGCTTTGCTCACTGCAGGGTGAGTCACACTGGGGCCAGCTGTTGCCCTGTATGGGATGATTAAGGAGCATGAATGTGGGAATCAGAGTCTGATATGAGGTGGTAGCAAGCTGCAGAATGCTCTCTTCTGAAATTACTTTTCTGTAAAAACACACTCTAAGGTGAGATGAGAGGGCAGCCATTGTAATATAGTCATTACATAGAAACCACTACGACAATAGAGGACAAACTCTTGAAACCGTGTTACTAATTAAAACCATGATTTGTAGTTTCTTCTGAGATAGGACTTGAAAGTGGATTTTGCTAAAAACTGTGACTTCATATGGGTCATGATATGTCCAATAGGTAATTACAAGGAGACTATAGCTTGACCCTTATTTTGTAAAATTCTGGGTCAGCTCCTTCTCAGCTGTACACCTAGGCATTTTAGTTGCTTTTGGGAGTATTTGTCTAAACGTTGGCAAAACAAGGTTTATCAGTCCTAAATTTACTGTATCTATGGCTTTGCCCTCCAAGATGGACACAGCACAAGAGAAGTACAGGAACATTTAGCTATGCTCAGAATCTGCACTGTCCTGAATCCATGATCATCTTGGATTACTGCAGAATATCAATGAGATTGTTCTTAAGCCATGAGGACACCTCCCCTGGAAACCAAATTACCCCTCAAGCCAGGAAGATTCAACTTGAGCAATGAAACCAGGACTGACATAATAATTGAGCTGCCTTAGCTAAACTTTAAAACCTAGCCTCCCACTTTTGTGAGTAGACCAGTCTGAATATCTAGATCAACGCATTCCACCTCGAGCTGAAGTACGTGCTTCATTTATTTTTATTGTTAATGGATTGCTTGGTCTTCGTCAGGGCTCTACTTCTCTTTAACTTCTCTTACTTTCAGTTAAACCTTTTCTTCTGTAAATGTGGGCTTTACTTTCAAGTTTCATATCACCATTAGCAAGGACCCATACTAGTTAGTTTGGAGACAATCTAGTGATCTCAGAAATGTGTCAGGGTTCATTCTTCCATTGTCTTGATGGATAGCATCTCACTTCTGTACTCTCCTATCTATACTAATCTAACAAAACATCATTTAGTCATATCCTTTGTATTATCTCCTGGATATACTTTCTCATTTCTTTGAATATGTACAGTTAGAGAATTTCCCAGCTTTAAAGTTCTGTTTCCCTTCTGATCAAAAATTTCAAATTTAAATAATTTTATTACCTTGAACTTACTGTAAGCAATCAAGAGAAGCAAAGCATCATCTTCAACATTTTGCTGAAATTTCTTTAGCCAAATGTTCTATCCCAGCTTTAACAAGTTCTACCTTCCTGAAAGTATTATGAAACAAACACAATTCAGCCAAGTTCTTTGTCACTTTATTACGATAGAGGGGGTGCACAATCATTCAGCTCATAGCGGCCAGTGCATGACTGAAAGTAAAATTCACTCTTGAAATAAGCCTGTCTTTAAGGGGTGATGTGAATAGAAAGGTCAGACTGACTCAAGAGGACCCTAGATTACAGTAAGATACATTCACATTGAGTCACGAACTCTGTGAAATATATTTTTCTTACTAGTTTAGTCCTTGATCTCAAAGTGATCCTTTTTCAAAAAAAAGTTGACATGTATAATGAAATGTAACATTTAATCTGAATTTTCATGAAAACTAAAACTAGTGTGTAAGGGTTTTTAAAATGAGAAAATCTTCAACCCAAAGTGTAATACTTTTTACTTTTTAAATTATTATTATTTGGTGGTGATGGGGATTGAACCCAGGGCATCATGCATGCTTCGGCTGTCTTTGTGCTCTGCAACCAAGCTATGCCTCCATCCTTGAGTGCCTTTTCATTTTCAGATCCAGAAGATGAATTTTGAAGGAAATTTGCTTGACTAGAATCATGGTAGGTGCTATAGTTCACAACTGTTTGAATTAGTCACCTTCACTGGTGCAATTTGTTTTTTGAAAAACTAATACAACACATATAAGTGAATTTTTTCCAATTACCATTATAAATGTTAGCCTGTCCATAATGCCCTTTATTAAAAATGATCAGGTACTTCTCCAATTTAAAGTAAACCTTGACAAATGTTAGTGCTCTATGGCGGTATCATGTATGAATTCCAATAGAAATATACAAACAGAAAATAGTTTATTTTTTTCCTAGAAACTTGGGCTTTCAAAGATAGATTAGTAAAAGGAAAAGGTAAAAAAGTAACAACAGTATAAACAATTTTCAGGCATTTTTTCAGTATATGTAACTCTAAACACAACTCATTAAATTATTTATATTGATATTTTCATTTGGAAAACTTAATACATATAATTTAACCCCTTAAAAAACTACCAGTTTTTTGAAGGCATTTTATCTGCTCATATTCACTCTTCTTTCCATTACTTTCACTATGGGGTTGAGGCATATACCTACCTGCTTTGGATGCAGAGGTTGGGGGCAATTACAATTTGTCAAATACTGTTGGTGCTAAATCACTTCAATTATGAAACCTGTCATACAAACTATTTTAAATGACATGAGCACTTAGCAAAGATTGTGACACACAGTTGTACAATCAGAATATTCTACACTCACTCTGTAAAAGTCTCTTTAAATGAGTAAATTGTTATTTTTTTAATTAATTGAGTCAAAATAGATCTTTATTTAATGTTAAAATCTTTGTAACCATTCTGTTTATATTACTGCCATTCTAATATTCTAATACTATGAAATTGTATGTACAAAAAAGATATAGAGTCAGAAGCAAAAATGTATACATATGGTTGTTAGGAATAATTTTATGTTGTTCAACTTTTTAAAAATTCATTAATTTTCAGTAAGTTATTTTCAATATTCTCCATTTGTGAAAATGGAAAACTTCATTGGGTGAGTCATTCATTTACTTAACGAAAATCATTTTGAAGTCATTTGATTGGACTTGTGTGTTTGGTCAGTCAGTCATCTCTTATACTATCAAATTTTGTGCCTTTACTTCAGTTGACTTCATTGCAAGTATTGATCTCTATCCTGGGAAGGGACAATCACGGTTTCCTAGAAACTTCATAAGAGCTCTCAAGATGGTACCTGATTGTTTCTCTATGATTCCAAACTCCAAAGGAAAAGCCAGTCCACATGCACCACAGCCATTAGTCACCAAACGAAGAAAGCCTATCTAAGAATGGTCTGCACGGATACAGGCAGGACTGAGAATCAAAGAGCAGAACCACAACAGCATTATGTGGATCTTTGATTTGGTCCATCGCTGTCTAGTATAAGCAATTTTCAGGCATTTGTTCAGTATGGTAGCCAGCTAGCATCATCACTGAACTTTCCAATTATGTTCACTAAGTAATTTCCGTTTTTCCTAAGTTGGTTTCTGATATTTACAATGCAAAAGGTCCCAGTATAGAATGAAATGTCTCTTAATTAATTATTTAAGTGATTATGTAGACATTTCTGAAAGTGCTTCATGTGTTAAGTTTTGGGCTACTTTCTTAGATATTCAGAAATCAAAGGCTTCTTCCTGGATACCTAGCAGTTCATAACAAGTGGAAAAGTTATGACAAGACAATTAAAATTCTAAATGTGGAAGGTGTTAGTGCAGATAAAAAGAAGTTCCTAAGTCAGCCTGGAGGTAAGATTAGTTAATCAAAGAAACTGTTTTTTTTTTTTTTTTCAATTTTAAAGAGAAAAAAACCCAAAACAACAAAGAAAAAAGCTAAACAACACAAAAACAATAAAAATGATACTGAATTTGAAAACAAGATGATAGGGGATTAACAATGGTTGTTATATATTATTATTTTCAATGAAGTTGCTCAGATTACTAGAAGTACGAATGCAAGATTGATCAAACAATTAAGTGAAATATATCAGACTGGCATGTGTAAACATTGTATTGTCTCCCTAGTGTAAGAACCTGAAAAAGTAAATAAAACCTGAAAGGTACAATAGATATTATGAATCACAGAAACTATTCTGATGGAGATGGTAATTGAACAAAGTATTTTATAATAGAATAGTTGGGTGGCTGAAAGAGAGTGGATGTTGGGAGAAGAAAAGAAAGGGGGAGCATATTTCAGAAGACCTAGGAGAATAAGATATTATGTGTATACAGAGAGGACTGCAAAAAACTCTATATGCTGTGATACAATTTGTATGTAAAAAAGACCTGGAAGAAATTGAATGTTGTTGGAACAAAACATAAATAGGAGGGATGAGCATACAGTAGTATGGAAAAGTCATATCATAATTGATACTGTATGCTAATTCTAACCAGAAGTTTAGCATGGAATTAAGTATTTTGGGATTGTTGATGGATTCTAAATGAGAGAAAGATGTGCTGTCACACGTTAGAAAAAAGCATGTGTTAGAAATTAGTTTGGAGGCCTAGGAATGAGATATAATTAAATTTCTAGTGAGAAGCAAAGAGGACCAATTTACACTATGACAAGAACTTTGAGGATGGGAGAGGCTAGAACAGTTAAAATGGTTTTGGAAGTTGAATCTAATTGAATTCTTAAAAAAGTGTGAAGGCCCAGCTTGGGTAACTGAGTGTATGGTCATTATTTTTCCTAAAAGTGAAAAACACAACTGGAAGAGAGGATAGTGGTTGTGGTACAGAGAGAGACACTTAAGTTTTTAAGTACCTCTGCAAACTGAAGAAGTATAGTAGGAAATTGGGTACATTCTGAGCTTTGAAGCTATGAACTTGGGAGTCACATAGTGTTCTGTTAATTCTTGTGCATTTATCTTATTAGAGAGGTTAAAATTTATTCTCCTATAGGATTTAAAATTGTAACTAGAGGGCTGGGGATATAGCTCAGTGGAATAAGCGCTTGCTTAGCAAGCGCAGGGTCCTGAGTTCGATCCCCAGTACCACAAAAAATAAAAATAAAAATAAAAAAATAAAAATAAAATTGTAACTAGAGTTGCAAGAGAAATTTTTTATTTTAGCAATATTAGATATCAAAGGCACATTAATATTTAAAATAGTTTCAGTTCATTTTCTTCTTTTCATCTTTTAAATCATATTTGTGTGTTGTCCATTATTTATCAGACAAGAAGAATGCATCCTCAAGGCCTTATAATTATAGGAAATTGAACAAGAACCATTACAATGAAGGTCTGTAGTAATTTAGAATGACTATGATTATAATTGTTGGAAAAATTTAAAATTATTTGTAAGCAAAATACTAACCACCAGGACTTGGCCATTGGTCCTGCTGAGCAATCCAAGTAACTGACTCCTTCCTCTACATTGTGGGACCCAACAATTGGACTGTAATACCGGTCACACCGTAGGACCACAACTAGGGTGTACATGTTGTACAGGCAAAACTAGTGGTATGGAAAAGTCTGAGATATGAGCCAACAGGTGGTAAATTAGGTGAACCAGCATTGTGGTTAGGGACAAAGACACATGGAATAGAAGCAGCAGGGTAGGGCTGCTCCCTCTTTTTTAAAATTTTAATTTTATCTTACTTTAATGTTTCCTTCTTTTTAAATTTTTTTTCTTTTTTCTCTCTGTTCTAAACAGCTGGGGAGAACACCACCACAGATAAATAATCCCATACCCCGAACCCATAGACCAAGTTCATATAATTCCTTGATTACTGTTATTCTTTTTTTTCTACCCCTTCTCTACTTTCCCAAAGCTTTCATAATCATCCTTTGTCTGTGATCCTTGCTTCTATTTTCTTTCTCATTATCTTTGTTTTATACACTATCCTTATAAATTTCCTCAACACAGGGTAAAACCACTCTACCAAGGGGGAACACTTTGTGTACAAGCTCCAAATTTATAATCAGTTCTGTTAAAGAACTATAGATTTTGCTATACAGATAGAGATTTTCAACTACAGATACAGATATAGAACTACAGATTTTTGATTTTGTTATTGCTAATTATACTACTTTATCTAAGATGTTATATCTGTTGTAATCAAGTATTCTCCCTTCTGTAACAATACTGAGAAGCTCTGGGGTAATAACCTCACCACAGCCCAACATCCAAAGGACTGGGGACTGAGTGAAATAGATATCAACATCCTAATCTTAGGTAGGTACGATCTTAAGACAGAAACAAACCAAGAACCTCCTACAAACAGAAGACATCCCTGAAGAAAATTTTGCCTAGAGAGGCTTTGATGCTAGTGACATAGCCACTTTCTACAAAAGCTCACAAGGATCAACACAGAAAACAAAGTAAACATTTTTTGAAATACAAAATGATAATGTGGAGAAGCAAAATGCAATCTCAGACTTCCAGCCCATCCATAACATGTTCAGGAGACATCAAAGTAGAAGAAAATGGAAGAGAAACACCTGAAATTTCTGAAATAATAGCAACTGAAGTAAAGAAACATACCCATGGGGCTAAAGAGGAAATCAGATCAGAAATCATTTCTCAGGTAAAACAAGAAATGACAACCATAATGAAGGCATTTATCTGCATATCTACAGCAGACATAGATAAAAAATGGAGGAGCATTGGAAAATGATGGAAGCCTTGAATGACCAATAAAGGAAAGAAATAGAGTGCATGAAACAGATTCAGAGATATCCACGCAGTTAAAAATTCCATTGAAAGCTGCCAAAATCACTTGAATGAAACTGAAGATAAACCTTTAGACCTTGAAGACAGGATCCTGGTTAGTGATCACTAAAGGAAAGGTCCCTTGAAAGTAACAGAGGATCAGAAAATAACAGTTAAACTTCTGCAAGATGATGTAATGCAAAGCAATATAAGTGTTAGATGTGTCAATGAAAAAGCAGGAGTCATTATAAATAACATAAAAGGACTATTTGTAGAAGTAATAGCAGAAAATTTCTTAAGCATGGGAACAGAATCTGACAAACACTAAGTGAGGCACATAGAACTCCAATTAGTCATAACCAAAAATAAATCTATACCCAGAAAGTATATTAATCAAGATCCCAGAGATTCAGCACAAGAACAGAATATTAAAAGCTGTTAGAGAAAAGAAACAGGTTACATATAAAGGAAAGCCCATCAGAATCATGGCAAGTTTTTCAACACAAGCCCTTAAGAAGAGCTTGGAATGAAGTATTTAAAGTCCACAAAGAAAACAAATTCCAACCCAGATTGATGTACCCTGCAAAACTATATTTTATAACTAATAGTGAAATAAGATATTTCTATGACAAAGAACAACTGACAAAATTCATGACCACCTAACCATTCCTACAAAGAATACTGACAGATATTTTAGAAAGAGATAAAGTGAACACACCTCCAATAACAACAGCAGAAAGAAACCATGCAGGGCAAGTGATTAAATAGAGGGAAAAAGCAGGGAACCAACAGCTGGAAAATAATGTAACAAAGATAAGGCAATTTATATCAGTTATAACCATCAATGTAAATGTTCTCAGTTCACCAATCAAAAGAAACGAATTGGTGGAATGGATCAGGAAACAAGATCCAACAATATGCTATATATAAAAAACACATTTAACTCAAAAAAACAAATTCATAGACGTAAAATTAAAGGATACAAAATGATACTGCATGCAACAGGAACCTAGAAAATAGTAAGTGTAGCTATTCTGTTTGCAGACAATGTGAACTTCAAACCAAGAATGATCAAAAGAAATAAGCAAAGTCACTACATAATTTTTAGGGGGAAAACATCCAAGAGGAAGAGATAACAATCATAAATATATATGCACCAAATATGGAAGTACACAAATATATAAGATGAATATTAATAGACATGAAAAATCGAATAAACAATAACACAATTATAATGGGGGGCCTTAATACCTCATTGTCACAAAGAGATAGATTGAATAGACAAAAAAATCAGCGAAAAAATAACAGAGCTGAAACAAACCTGTGAACAACTGGACTTAGTAGATATTTACAGAGCATACCACCTAACAACATCAGAACATGCATTGTTCTTAGCTACACATGGGCTGTGCTCTAAAATAGACCACATGCTATCTCATAGAACATGCTTAAGTAAATGCAAAGGAATTGAAATTATTCTGTGCATATCATGTGACTATAGTCCAATGAAATTGGAAGTTAATGACAAAAGAAACTGCAAAAACTCCATAAAGACAGAAATTAAGTAACATCTTACTGAACAACCAATGGGTCACAGATGAAATTAAACAAGAAATTAAACAATATTTACAGTCAAACAAAACTGAAGACACAACATACCAGAACCTGTGGGATGTGATGAAAGCAGTCCTAAGAGAAACACTTATGGCAGTGATCATCAATACTTACTTTAAAAATCTTTACTCACATAGGATGGAAAACACAGAAGAAATGGACAGATTCCTAGTAATGTATGAATTACCAGAGCTGGATCAAAAAGATATAACATTTCTGAATAACCCAAAATCAGTTAATGAAATTGAAAATGTAAATAAAAGTTTATGAACAAAGAAAAGCCCAGGTCCTGATGGCTTCACAGCTGAATTCTACAAGAAACTCAGAGAAGATTTAATGTTAATATGCCTCAAACTTCTTTAATGAAACTGAAAAGGAACTAGTTCTTCCTGACTTATCCTTGGCGGCAAGTATTACCCTGATACCAAAAGCAGAAAAAGACCCAACTATAAAAGATAACTATAGGCCAGTCTCCCTAACGAATGTAGATGCAAATGTCCTCAATAAAATACTAGCAAACTGAATGAAGCAAATTATCAAGAAAATCATACACCATGACCGTGTGGGATTCATCCCAGGAATGCAGAGATGGTTCAACCTATCCAAATCAATAAATGTAGGGCTGGAGGTACAGCTCAGTGGGCTAAGTGCTTGCCGCTAAGCACTACGGCCCTGAGTTCGATCCCCGGTCCCGGAAAAAAAAAAAAAAAAAAAGCAAATCAATAGATGTAATATACCATACAAACAAAGTCAAAGACAAAAATCACATGATCATCTCAGTAGATACAGGGAAAGCTTTTAATAAGGTCCAACACTCCCTTATGTTAAAAACCCTACAGAAAATCACAAAAGATGGCCTTTACCTCAATCTAATAAAAACCATCTATGACAAACCAACAGCCAACCTTATGTAAATGGGCAAAAACAGAAAACTTTCACTCTAAAATCAGAAACAAGGCAAGGAGGATGTTCACTATCAGTACTTCAATTCAATAGAGTTCTGGAAACATTAGCCAGGCACTTGGACAAAAGAGAGAAACAAAAAGAATAAGGATAGAAAGTGAAGAAGGGTAATTATCATTATTTGAAGATGGCATGATACTCTGCATGGAAGACCCCAGAACCTCCACCGAAAAACCGCTAGATTTATTAAGCAAATTCAGTACCATAACTGGATAGAAAACCAACACTCAAAAATCAAAGGCCTTCCAGTACATGAAAAACAAATTCACTGAGAGAGAAACTGTGGAAACAACATCCTTTGCAATAACATTACAAAATATGAAAGTTATCAGTCTAAAAAAGTAAGTAAAATATCTATATATTGAAAAAGGAAGTCAAAGAGGCTATCAGAAAATGATAAGATATCTCTTGCTCATGGTTCAGAAGAACCAACATTGTGAAAGTGACCACACTCCCAAAACCGTTATACAGATTTAATGCAGTCCTAATCAAAATACCATTAGCATGCCTTAAAAATCTAGATAAAACGTTCCTAAAATTGTTTTAGAAACACAAGAAACCTAGAATTACAAAGGCAATCCTAAGCAATAGAGGCAATGCAGGGGGCATCACAAGCCCTGACTTGAAATTATACTACAATGGTACTGTGGTAAAATCAGCATCGTACTGGCCAAAAAAAAAAGGACCTGAGGATCAGTGGAAAAAATTGGAAGATGCATACACAACTACAAACACATTCAGCCGCCTTTTCTTTGACAAAGGGACCAAATAACTTCAGGGGAAAAAGTAGCCTTTTCAATTAATGGTGCTGGAAAAACTGGCTTTCCACATGCCAAAGACTAAATATAGACCCATGGTCTGTCACCATGCATTAAAGTCAAAATGGATCAAAGTTCCAATATTAAAACAGAAACTCTAAATCCTTTAGAAGAGAAAGTAGGTAGAAATTTTGAAGACACAGATAGGCAGAGAGTTCATGAACAAAACCCAAACTGCATGGGAATTACTTCAAAGAATCAACAACTGGGATCTCATCTTATTAAAAAGTTTTTCCACATCAAAAAGAAATCACCAACAGCGGGAAGAGAAAACCCACAGAGTAGGAAAAAGTTTAGTCAACTGTCCTCAGACAAAGGACTTCTATCTAGAACATATAAATAATTCAAAAAAATCAGAGCCCTTAAATTCAAAGACCCAATTCAAAAATGGACATCTGAGATGAACACACACTACTCAGGTAAAGAAATACAAATGGCAAATAAATATATGATAAGATGTTCAACATCATAGTCATTTAAGAAATGAAAATTAGAACAACATTGAGACTACATCCCAAAAATAATGGCTATCATCAAGATATCAACCAATAACTAATGCTGATTGGGCTGTGGGGGAAAAAGGAACTCTTCTCCGCTGTTGGTAGGAGTGTAGGCTGATTCAACCGCTGTGGAAATCAGTGTGGAGATTGCTCAGAAAACTAGCATTAGAGGTCCCATTTGACCCAGCTATTGCCCTTCTGGACATTTTCCCTGAAGAATTAAAGACATCATACCACAGCAATAGGTGTACTCTCATGTTTATAAGCAGCACAATTTGTAATAGCTAAATCTTGGAAACAACCCAAATTTCCACCAGCTGAGAAATGGATAAAAACTATGTGCTATTTTTATACAATAGAGTACTACTCAGCTAAAACAAAGGATAAACTTGAGGCTTTTATGGCAAATGCATGCAATGTGACAGTGTATGAATAAGTGCAATAAATCAGACTCACATGTATAAACATTATTTTGTCTCCCTATTATAAGAAATTGAAAGAGTAAATAAGATCCAAAATGTACAATAGATATTGTGAAATGGGAAGAAACTGCTCAAAAGGAAAGGAAACTGGGATAGGGGAAAGGAGAAGAGAGGGAAAAGAGAAAAAAATATAAATGTACAAGATAGCTAAGATAATTATACTACTAAGTTCTATTCATTGAAAAGAAAGGTGTGTGCTTAATAGTGTTTAAACAATTTTTAATGTCTTTATCTTGTAATATGAGCTATTACTTTGAAGATAACAATACATAATGTATTAAGCATTGTTAAACTGCTATTATCTTGTTCTTAATTTTGGTATTATTTTTTCTCTTAACACTAACCACCTCATATACTTGTGAGTCTTTATGAGAATATCCAAAATACAGTAGTCACTGTGATCAAATTTTCTATTTTGAGAAACTATAACTGAACAGCAAAATATCAGAAAGTACAACCTCTTGTACTTTCTTAAATTGATATGTAGGATGAGGAAATTGATTAGGCATTGAGGGTAATCATACATATATTATGGACATTCTCCTCCCTAAGCTGACTTCATGGGATTCTTGCTAGATTTGAAGAAGGTAGGGACAACCGAGACAGCATAAGGCTCAGAGCCTAGTTGAAAAGAGTTGAGGGGAGCCTAAGTAGAGTTTGCTTAAATCACTTATCTCATTTATATTTGAAATTTTATTTATTTGTTTTTTGGAAATAATTATATTCAAAGTTATATAAAAATTATTGTTAGCAAATGGTGTTCATTAATTTCATAAAAAATAAAAAATAAACTGCTACAATAAGAAACTATTTATTAGATTCTACCATACTTTTGTTGATCACAAAGAATGCTTACTTGATTATAGTCAAGTATGATTTCTGCAGTTTTGGTGGAATAATGTAGATTGCCTACATTTCTGAATGGAAAAAAATGAGGTTACTTTGTATAAGCAAACCAGTATTTCTGCACTGTGGTTTTGTGTAAGTGGAAGCATAACTGTACCCTCCCATTAGAAATGTTTTGTGCCTAATTTGCTTTGCTAAATATTTGTGGGGATTTCCCTGGTAAACTAATGACAACTACTACTTTTTCAAGTAAATGAAAATATTTATAAATGCTTAATTAATGATCAAAGTTGGCTTGTAATTTCTTTCATTATTGCTCTTTTATCATTACAATTTTGTAACAAGTGAGACCATGATTCACTATTGCTCTTCTATCATTACAATTTTGGGACAAGTGAGACCATGATTCTGGCTCTGGCTCTGGCAAATCAAGTTTCTCTGGGCAAATCTTGGGTCAGGGTGGGGCCCTGTCTCCATGGACCCTGTCCCAAAGAACTCCATCACGGATTTACTTTTACTTCAAAGTAAATTCCCTTCGCTGCGACTCTAGGTGCTTTGGGGGGTTCTCAGATTTGCTGTGTATACTTCATGAGCGTTAAGTGTTCCCACTTTTTCTTCTTCAGATCTGTGTATTTAGAGGTTGTTTGAAATGTACTGATGTCTCTATCTCAATCTTCAGCCAAATCGATCGCCACAGGAGACATATGAACATAGAAAACTAACAGCATTTGTTGTGAACATTATATTAAATGTCGGATCACCTGCAAAAGTACAACACCTAAACTCCAACAGTGTTGCATATAATTTTATGTTTTTTCCTTACAGATCATCTCTGTAGGGTACAAATGCCTTTATGCTCACATTAAGAAATTCAAGTTTATGAAGAAACATTTAACACCTTGTAAACTGCAAGAAATTTTTTATATTATGCCCTTCATAATATTACTGCTTTTGAGCAAAATTATTTTGTGAGACGTAAAGAGCAACAGACAGATTTCACTCAGAATAATTGTGATAGGTATAAAGAACACTGACTCCAGTGACAGATTTTTGAGAGGTGGGATGGAGATGGTGATAAAGACTGGATTCAACCCTAAATGCCTCAAGGACAAGTGGGAGTTTATAGGTAAGGAGAAGAGTATGTATAGGAAAGAAGTCACAGCAGAGAAAATGACTGACAGGAAACCTCAGGAATAAGGGGGATTCTGGTTAAACTGGCCTAATAGGACTCTTGCTGAAGGCAGGCTTGGCTGACATCACCTGGGTAATGTGTAGGATGGGGAAATTGATTAGTTATTGAGGGTGATCAGACATACAGTGTGGCTAATTCTCACTACTAAGCTGACTTCACAGGATTCTTGCCAGAGGGTAGGGACAAATGTGATATCCCAAAGCTCCGAGCCTAGTTGAAAAGAGTTAAGGGAAGCCTGAGTAGAGTGCGCTCAAATAACTTGTTCGAAATTTTGTTTATATTAATAAAATGTAATGCAAAGAAAAAAGCTTTCATTATTATAAAGTTAGGACTTCAGAATATGAATAGAAAGGACACAGAATTATGAAAAGAAAGCTATCTTCTACTGCAATTATTGACATCTATATCTTTACGAGGTATCTCTGGTTAAATCAGTATAATGTTTGTCTTTATTATATCAGTCTTCTACTTTAGATTTCTCTTAATCCTATATAATCATTGTTTGTTCTGAAATGTTTGCTTAAAAATTTAAAATTTTATAAAAACTGCATACTCAATAAATCAAACTGTTGGTTGAAAAATGAAAATATGTGTCTACAATTCTGCCTTATCTCCTGATTTGGATATCTAAAAAACATCCAACAAACTTAACAATGAGAATAAGGGACTAGACGACTGCTTAGTTTCCTTTAGCCATAAAGTTCTTTGCAGACCTGTGGGAAGTTCCCTTTCAGAGGAAGGATGTTCATTTGTGCGTAAGCGCTGTTATCCACATCTATTCTCCTTGAAGGGAGGCGGCTCAGAGTTGCAATGGTGCTAATGAAGTTCCTTGCTGTGCAACACAGAGCGTGAAATTTGAGGTTGTTGATGTGAACGAATCTCTAAAAGGAGTAACCACTTTGTCAGGCCGCAGTGTGCCGTTCATATAGCAGGTAGTACTCACAGAGACCATTTCTGCTTTTCCTCTCCCGATGGGAGGCAGAAGGCAAATCTCCTAACAGACAAGTATATACACTATAATGTATTTTAGCAATTTAAAAGAATATGTCACTCTTCACCTGAATAAATTCTACCTCATTATTAACACCGTGTTTGCCAGAACTTTCTGTATTCCTCCTTTTATCTTAGTGACAACTTCCATCCTTTCTTTTACTTGAAGAAAACATCCTAATTTGCCTATTTTTTATCTTAAAGAGAATAAGAAAACAACAACTTAGAAACAAAACAAAGCAAAAAAAAAAGATATAGGCTTTTAAAACAAAATGATAGGAATGAACAGCGGTTGTTAAATCACATATTGTTATCTTCAATGAAGTTGCTCAGATTCATGTAAGAATACAAGATTGATTGAACAATTAAAGAGAATAAAAAGTAATAAAAATATTAGAAAGGATGCAGAGCTTCACTAAAGAAGATGGTAGCTAATTTGCCCATTTTTTACTTCAAAGATTAGTCAATGTGTTTTTGTTGAAGCTACCTTAGATGTAAGAAAAATGCAACATGGTATATTAGAATTCTCTTTTAATGTGTTTCTTGCTGTCTTCATGTGTGCCTTCTAATACCTCTATTGAATCTAACATTGTGTTTCCCTATAAATTCATATTGCTTCCTGGTGCATGACCAGACCTTGCATACTAACATTTTGTATCAAACTTGGACAAATTCATAGCATTTTCTTTTCTCACTTATTCCCCACCCACCATCTGTATCTCATTTCTGCTCATGAGCTTTTATTATGATTTTGATTTTATTTAACAGTATACTTTTAAGATAATTTTACTTGCAGAATTGTATGCAATTTTACTCTCAATTCAAATAACATGATGTATGTAGCATTTATAATTGGATATTTTGTAAAGATTTCAATGAAAATATTTTTCAATATTGTAAGTTGTATTGTTTAACATATTATTTTCTAATATCTTCACTGGAAATTTTCAGAATGTTTTCTTCCTTTTTCCTAGACCCAGATTCTTTGTTTGTGTTCCCTAGTAGCTCATGGAGACATCCCAGTTGGAGAATCAGAATAGACTTCTGTTTCATCAGTTCCCCATCATCAAACACTAATTCCTCTATCCAGGATTACTATACATATATGAATTTATATATCTTTCCACTTCTCATAGTACTGCTCTAGGTTGAACCTTTGCTGTATCTCACATAGATTATTTTAAGACATGTTTATATCTCCACCTTCAACAAATTTCCTTCCTCTTCAATCTAATCTCTGCTTTCTACCCAGTAGTAGCTCTCTGAAAGAAGTTTCTTCTACATATAATCCCTTAGAACTCCTGGTTATCTACATATTTACGTCCAAATTATTCCACATCATTTCAAAGGCACACTATGACTGTGAATTCGGCTAATATGAAATCTCCTCCTTAAACTTTCTTTCATTACAATCTCCTATTTCATTACAAGAAAACTACACAGAATTCTTCCCAATGATGATGCTTTTTGTTGCTTTTGTGCTTTTTTTCTACTTAGTTTTTCCACTCTTCCTCTGTCTAGCAAATTCTAACTTATCTTTTAAATCTCAAGTTCCTGTGTCAAGTATCATTGCCTTTGAAGTTTTTTTTCTATGTCTCTTTGGGTGCCTCCGTGTGCTTCTTCCTCTGGACTCCCACTGAAAATTATCGCAGGTAAAAATTTGCATTTCTGATGGCTGGAGACAATTAGCTGAGGTTTGTTGAACTGAAATAAATTTCCACTCTGTTTTAAATCCTTTTTTAAAAATCCGTTATATGCTATTTTAAACTATGCTCTTCATTGCTTTAATGTACATATTGTATATTAATAGCATAAGGATCATAGCAATTTGGGGGATTTCCTTCTAGATAATACCCCTATCCATACCTGTCTGTTTATCTACCTACATACCTACCTACCTACCTAGCCAAATGATTGATGTACTGAAGAGGGAAGATTCACCCACTTTACATGCGGGTGGCACCAACCAGTAGGCTTGTAGCCTGAATGGAATAAAAAGGGAAAGAGAAGAAGATGCTCCTTTTACTTCTTTAGAAGAGCTCTAGTCCTTTGACTTTTGACTGGATCTTATGGCTCTTCAGCTCACATTCTTTTGCATTCTTCTGACTCTCCAGGCAGCCATTGTAAGCCTACCTTACAAATCCTTTATATATCAGTGTGTGTGTGTGTGTGTGTGTGTGTGTGTGTGTGTGATGATATATTGGTTCCTCTAGTAAATACCAATTCAGATTTTGGTACCAGAGAAGTGGAGCTCATTGCTGTGATGATACATGACCAAGTGGCTTAGAATCCTTTGGAACTGATTCCTAGGAAAAGTTTGGAAAGGTTTGGTGATATCAGGAGGAGGAGCATCCCTAGAATGCTATAAGCCAAAATTGATGAAAGATTCTCGTCAGACCTCAGAAGGCCATAATACTGCTTTTTTAAAAAGCAGATAGGAAAGATTAGCCTCAGGATATTTAAGTTGAAAATAAGGACTCCATTGTGTTATGCGACTCCAAATCATGGTGTGTTATGCTCTGGCAGAACATTTGTCTATAGTTTGCTCACATTTTGGCATTTTGTGGAATACCGAGACTAATAGGACTAATTAATCTGTTAGAAAAATTTCAAGGCAGCCAAACACTCAGGCTATGGCTGAGTTACTATTGGGGATTTTTAGACAGCTCCCTTCCAGGCTGCTCCCGCTGCTGTGTCGTGAGCTGTTTTTCCTCTGCCAGGCCTCACTACCATGCTGCCTGCCTTGGAGCCAGCTGACTATAGAATGAAACCTGTACAAACTTTGGGTCAAAGTAAACCTGTCCTCCCTAGAGTTGTGAGTGTCAAGGATTGCATCTGACTGATGAGAAAGTAACTAAAACAACTGTTAAGTAAGTATAATAGATGAGTTTCCCAAGGGAGGAAAACTCATGCTGAAATTTTAGATTATTGAGGAGCATGTTATAATTTAAATTTTGAAGCTAGAAAATGATACTCTGCTATCCCAACAAAAAGTAACAACAAACTGAAAGGAGCTAACATTCTAACCTATGAACTTTTTCTTTTTATCTTCAACATAACTATGAAGCAGTTAATTAAAACTCACTGGTATATTGTGAAAAATGTAACATCATATGGTTATTTTCCTTAACAATATTATCAAGGATTTTGTTGTTAAGTCTAGTAATAATTGTGTTTATCCAGCTGGAAATCTTTAGAAAAAAGATCTGGAGACAGATAATTCTATTGTCAGTTAGTTTTAGAAGAAATGCCAGCTTTTCTTTTAATGTCCATCAAATTTGACACATTTTGTATTCTTTAGTTTTACCTTAAAATGTTTTATATGCTAATTATTAGAAATTTAGATAATTTACTTTTCAGGAAGTTATAGAGCTAATAGGCTTATACTTGTTATACCACATGAAGATCTTTATGCCCCATATATGGTTATAAAACAATCAAGTAGAAATATACATCATTCAACAATAAATAAATTAAATTACTTCCTTAAGTAACATGTTGGATTTTCAATTCAAATTAGGTCAAAAAATACTAGAACTTGAATATTTTGATGGTTTTTACATCATACATTAGAAACATTGATAAAATTATCCTTTCATAATAACCAAAAAGTAACTATTGTGCAAATTAGGTGGCAATTTCTATTAAAATTGATTGTATTTATTCTGCAAGTTAGTGCATTTATTATCCAATAATTTGCTAAAATGTACTTTGATTACTGTTGTGTACTTCGTCAATGTGTTATGTGCTTCATTAATTAGTAACTGCCTGAAAGTTAATGTTCATCCAGTGACATTCTCCTCTAGAGAGCATTTTGCAAGTCAATGTCAAGTCAAAAAAATGATTATAAATTACTGGCAACATTTCTTTGTTTTTTTCTCATTACAGAAATTTCAAAGATCACTTTGCTAATATATAAGAGATAAAATAATACATTTTCTGTAATAAGTAATAGGGCAGGCATATTTTCCTCTGGAAATAATAATGAATTGATTGAAAACGAAGTTGTAAACTTTTGGGTAATGGCACAGAGATTTATATGTTGAGTTGGATATTGAATAAATTTGTATTATCTTTGTCTTACACAATCTGATTTGTCATACAATTATGAGTTTTTCAGAGAATGTAAGGGCTAACATTTGTTAAAATAACATTTAGGCCTTAAGTTGATCATTGTTTGCCTTCTTGTTCAGATCACAATAATATTACTTCAAAACATACTCACATTTCATTTATGAAATCCAAAAATAGGAAGTTAAAAATGCTTCAGATCTAAGACCTTTCTTTGACCTACATTTCAGAAGATATTTTTTTAGAACTGGCGTTGGAAATAAGTCTTAAACAAAATTTCAAATGAAATCAAGTGGGTTTTGATACTTTTGATTACTCATTAGCTCATTTTGTCACTCAGGAAGTTATATTGCATCAAGATTAGAAATTCTAAGTGGGACCCTATAGCCTTTGTGTGGTGTTTGGTGTTAGAAGATAAGTTAAAGTAGCTTATGGAACCAAAAACCATGGAGTGAGCTCTCACATGGGTAGACACCAATATGAAAACAATGTGAATTCAATGAGCAGGTGCGAAAACTCAGCTCTTAAGACAGTGACAGATAAAGAACTGCAGGCAGAGGGACCAGCAGTGCCCAGGTCAGAGGGCTTCTGGCGATATATTCTGATTGTATATTAAAGTTGCCTGTGGAGGGAGAACATGGATATGACCATGGAATTTGGCCAGTGATGGAAGAAGCTGATGGAGGCCAGTGTGTTGGTCAAATTATACCACATCCACTTCTTCCCAAATCAACTGGGGCAATCAGATTTTGGCACAGTGGCAGAGGCCTGTAGCTGACCATGCCCTCAGCATAACTTGTAGCCAAGAGGTGAGTCCAGAGAGATCAGCAGCCCTCAGCATTTCTCCACAAGCAATTGAGCAGTCTGCCGGGGATGGGGTTTGGGCCAGCTTGACTGCTGACAACCAGACTGTGAGACCTGCAAGAAAGAGAGCTGCGCGGATGCTCTGTGTTGATGCTGCAGCAACTCCGTGAAGGCTTTTGTTTGATTCCTTGCTTGTTTCTGTTAGGTTTCCTTTTTCTCCCTCCTTATTCTTTATTAATGCTGTGTTTTAAACATTACTTTTAAAGCTTTTATTATTTTGTCCTGGTCTCTCTCTTGATCTTTCTTCTCTCTTTTTTCTTCTCTGTTTTTTCTTTTCTCCTTATCTTTCCTCCATTCATCTATCTATGTATGTATCTATATACATCTCAGGTGCCTGTGTATGTGCACAAGAGAGTAAAAATTAGCAAGTGCTTTAATTTAAATAGTACCATTCATGAGCATGTCAGAATAATCCTTAAAAGAACTGTCTTTAGAGTATCCAAGCAACATTAATCATAAGTGTATTAAAGGTCTCTAAGTCTCATAGTTTCCTTTGGTCTCTTTCCACACTTCCATCCCTCTGCGCACCTCCTCCTGCCTCTGCAACTATTCTCACAAGCCCTCCTCACTAGCCCTTCATCTCAACTGTAAAAAGGATTCCAGAGTCCAATCTCCTTTTCCACCTATTGATATTTTCCTCATCTCCCTCTTTTCCTACTGATTTGCTCCTTTCCTTTTCACTTTTCTTTTACCTTCCTGCTACCTTCAATATCCCAGAACAATTGAAAGTATAGCACAGTTTAGTAAAGTATAGAAAGTAAAGTATACTTTAGTGTATAAGGGGCATTGATAAAATTGTGAAATTGTCAAACCAAGTTTTACTGTTCATGATTGATCTATAGTTGGATGTGTTGATGCTGTTATAACCAGTAGAAATTCTCTCCTTATGGCATAGTATCCGGGTTCACCCAAATTAATCAATAGAATGAAGTGGTGGACAATACTTCTTAAAAACATAAAACCAAGATCACATCACTGAAAACATAACTAACTAAAAAGATCTTCCTACCAACAATTAAGTCTTTGCCCTCTGTTTGATCTCAACATACGCAGCCAGCCACACACACACACACACACACACACACACACACACACACACCACAGAAGCATAAAAACAAGATAACAAAATGTCTCCAAAAACACATTTTTCCCAAAGCAGATGAGCAGAGGAGCCAGTGGAGAGGAAACAACACACAAAATTCAGAACTGTATGCAATGATCAAAGAGGTAGCAAAGAATGTTGGCAGAATCAAAGGTAATATTCCAGATAGTGGAATTAATAAGCTGCCTAATGTGCCTTAAGGATAGTAAGGTAAGCTATGATAAGAGTTAACAAAAACATTCAAATTATGAATGACAAATTTCGCAAAGAAAAAGAGTCCATGAAAAGGTGCCAAAGAAACATCCTAGAGATAAAGAATTCTACTATTTGAGCAGCAAATATGATCACTGTGAGGAGAGAGTGTCAGGTCTAGAAGACAAATCTGACACACAATATACTTAGAGATACCTTAAATGGAATAATAAAGCAAGGAAAATTGATCTAACAGCTAATAGATGACTTAAAGAACACTAATATAAAGTTAATTAAAATTAGACAAATTAAGTGGACAGCATGCATAGAATAAATAAATCATCTGTGTATAGAAACCAAAGCAGATAATTTTGTAAGTGTGAGGAAAAAACTCAACATACAGGTAAGTGAGGCATATAGAACACCAAATAAATATGATGCAAAAAAAAAATCTTAGAAGCCCACCATAAGGACAGAATCACCAAGCTAGCAGAGAAAAGCAAACATTCCTCATTGAGGTAAACCCATCAGGATTACACAAGATTTCTCAAAACAAAACTTAAAATGACAGGAAAAAGTTAATATCTTTTAGTAATAACTCAATATAAATAGCCCCAGATTACTAATTGAAAGACACGAATTGACAAATTATATCAAAAAACAAAATTTGACAATTAGCTGCATTTAAGAGACACATCCAATCCAGAAAGAAATTCATAGCATTAAAATCAAAAGATAAAAAACAATATTCCATGCTTTGGGATCACAAAGTAAGCAGGGATAGCAATCTTATTCTTAAAGTGGACTTCAAGATAAAAGAGGAAAGAAGGTCACTACATACTAGTTAAGAGCACAATTCAACAGGAAGAGAAACAGTTGTAAATACATACACATCAAATTCCTTTGGGTCCTACATCATAAACACCACTGCACATAAAAGTTTAAATAAACAACAGATTGATAGTGAGGGACCTCAATACTCCACTTTCACAAAAAAGATCAACTGGACAAAAAGTCAACAAAGAAACAAATGGACTTAATAAGTGCCATGGAGTATTATACCGTATCATGACAGAGTACACATTATTCTCAGGAGCACATGGAACTCTCTCCAAAATAAACCACATATTTACCCATGAAACTTGCTTAAATAAATACCGAAGCATCAAAATTATGAGTGCATGAGGCTTTAGGGGGACATCTAATTACAACTGTAACAGTGCAAGATGGATCAGCTTTTTTATGCAATAAGAAATAGTTTAAAAATCTTATGGACTTTTCAACAAAAATATGTTCACCTATACAATGAAAGCACACTCACTGTGATGAGCCATGCCAGTATCTATTCATTTAGAACCCAGATTGAAAAAGGAGTCCCTCTCTCTGCAGCCTAGTGATCATAAAATTCTGTCAAACTCTACCATCTAAGTGGGATGAAGTAACCTACATAATGTGCATGTGTCATTTCTATAAAATTGTTCTTTATTTTTCTACTGGATCTCTGAAGTTTTTTATTATATATATATATGGAAGGAAATTTTAAAAATAAGGTTTTACATTAATTCTCTCTTATATGTGTTTTTCTTATCTTTCCATGGTTTTGTCATTTTGATCATGCAATATTTTGATGAACAGTCTTCTTTATTGTACTACAGTTAAATTTATTGTTTCCTTTCCTTCCTACACTCCTTTCCACAATGGATCTTCCTAAGATTTCAATTACAGGCCACCCCCAATAATAATTGTTCAGAAATCTTCCTTTTATCACACATTCCCTTTTACTGGCCATCTCGTTTTTCCTTTTTTTTTTTTTTTTTTTTTTTTGCGGTACTGGGAATCGAACTCAGGACCCTGCACTTGCTAGGCAAGCGCTTATTCCACTGAGCTATATCCCCAGCCCCCATCTCATTTTTCTACTTCTCTTTACAGGAAAATTCCTCAAAGATTTTTTGTTTATATTAAATTCTTATATTTTCATTTCTCATTTTGGAACATCTGTGCATAGACTGTACTTATTGATGAAAGATGAAAAATTGAAACACATATAAAAACAGACTATGTATCAGAATTATGTGCCTATCAAGAACATGGCTTAGAAAACATGAGCAATCTCACTTCAGATAAACAAAAAACCATCCTAAAGCACTAATAATTTTGAAACAGATTCCAGACATGTTATTTCAACATGATGTAGCAATTAAGGCCAGAGTTTAAGGCACACCTTAGTCTACTGGTTAGAGATTCATGCCTCTACCCACTGTGCATCATCTGCTGCATTTACTGCATAAAGAACAGTCATGTGCATTTGGAAACACAGCTAAGCTACTGCTGGGGTTCTGACCAAAGGGCTTTCATTTTTTTCTTCCCATAGATTACTGGGAAGTTAATTCTATTTTCCTTCGGAGAAAGTTGGTGATTTGTCAGTTGGGACTGCTTATAATTTCAGGAAGTCCTTTAAGTAATTTCACTTCCATTAGGGCTAATAAGAACATTTTATATTTAATTTTGTACTTTTAGGACCTCAATCATTTTTAATATTTTAGAAAGTACTAAGTTTTATCATAGCTTTTTATAAGTATAAACTATAATACATTTAAAATGAGAGGTTATTACTACTAAGAATTGTGGAGATCACAGGTTTAAATCTGTGTCCATGATTTTTTTATTTTGTTTTCTCGTGTGTGTGTGTGTGTGTGTGTGTGTGTGTGTGTGTGTTTGCATGTACCCATGAGAGAAGGAAAGGGGGGAAGAGGGAACAGGGGGAGGGGGGAGAAGAGAGAGAGAGAGAGGCAGAAATGTGAAATTCACAATTTTGATTTACCAGAAATATTCAAGTAAGAAGTTGAATATTATCCAGTGAATTTGTCCATTCCAAAAATTAAACTCCCAAAATACAGGGCTTTTGAAAGTCTCCTAGAGGTTTTTTTCCCATTATTAGCTTGATTCTACATTTGTTCTAAATTATTGGAAACATTTTTATAGATACCATTTCTAATGTTTTCATTTACTTTTGCTAAATTCTCTTTAGTGAAAGAATAATTACTTTTACTCTGCATATAAAACATTTAGTTTGTGCCCCTTGTTCAATGCCCCTGTTGCCATCTCAGTTTTTGAAGCTTTTGTGTTCTTTCAGTTTTGCTCTGTATAGCCTTTTCAATTTATTCTTAATACTGTCATCTAGATGCTGAGCTAGCTTCTTTACATATCACAGTGGCTAGCCAGCTCCCCTCTTTAACTCATGAAGGGGAATTCATTGACTTGAATCCTCAGTAACAGTCTTACGCCAATACAAATTCATGTCATATTACCTTTTATTATATAGGACCTGTCCACTCAGGCTGGTTTTCTGCTCATTTCCTACCTTGATTTCCCCCATGATTTCCTTTTCAGTTCAAACTGTTGCTTAGCAGGATTGTCATCTATCCCCTTAGACTTCCTGTCCTTAGCAAATTGATTGTTGAACCTTAATTCCATTTTCAGTGATGGTAGTGGTAGTGTGGTGATCCAGATAAACATGTATTTTTTTCATAGCATTTTTAGGTCTTCTCAACAAACTTTCTCCTGCGTATTGATAGTTTAGTCAGTATAAGCACCAAGAGGATAGAGAAAGCAAACCCTAGTTACAGCTCAGTCAGGCAGGACACGGCTGTCTGAGGCTACTGGCTTAGAATCCTTAATAGCCCTGTGTCATTGTCAGTATTGTAATTATGACTACTTCAAATGTCCCTATCACTTAATTTAAGGTGTGCTTGCTGATTTATTTTTGTCTGTTCTTTTTCATAATGTAATAATTTTAATGTATTCATATTTTGTATTACTGTGATGTAATATCCTACACCAGGAAATTTTATTAAGAAAAAATACTTAGTTAGGCTTACAGTTCTGGAGATCTAAGGACTTGTATGTGCCTATGACTTTACTTCTCTCTGAGACAATGCAGGACATCACGTGGCAAGAGACAGGGAATATATATGTGTATATGTTCTGCTCTACTGCTTTGTTTTTATGAAGCTACCAGTATTCACTAATAAGAACTGCACCCTGATGACCTTACCTAATCCTCATCACCTCCCCAAAGCTCTTTCCCTAAACACTTTGATTGGAATAAGCTTTTGCTGTTTTAAAAACCTTGAAATTTTGAGGTTAAATTTGAATATATTTAGCCAAGAATACACTCAGGCAGTATCTAAACCATGCCAAATATTTGTGCATATTTTACTATTAATTATTTTTGTTTTGTTGAAATAAAATTGTTAAGAACAGTAAGATATTTATAAGTAAACATATTAATCTCATGTTTTATTAAATGATTCTAAATTCAGGAATTCAGGCTAATACGATTACTTTTTGAAAAATAAATACAATGGTTACTACCAAGTTGAAGAAGGAAAAAGTTTAAATATCTTGCAAAGCTTTATTGGGTACAGTATAGAAGATTTCAATGCATTTTTATGGCTTTGTTTGGCTTAAATGGAGTGTTTAGTTAATAATACTTCAAATTGTGTCTTCTATCTTATTTACTTCACAGACAGCTACACCATTAGCTGTACCATTTGCTATGTAAATGAGTAATATGGTTCCCAGGAGAAATGGAATTTTTCTCTGGGAAGCACATTATTTTCACTTACACATGTGCTATTATTGCACTAGGTACTAATATGTGGTAGCATAAGGAAGCAAGCAAATGAGAAAATACTAGGCTTTATTTCTAAGACATAAAGAGCTTTTTTGTTTCATGTTAACATTTTACAACAGAAACAAAAAACTCACCAAAAAAGCAAACTTTCTTTGTTTATATATTTAAAAGCAAGACTTTTTTTTAAATTTAAAAGCAAGATTTGCTACATTGGCTCATAGAAAACTACCCATATGTAATACCACTCTGAGAGTGTCTTGCACAGTACTTTTATGGGGGCAGTGATGGTCTGTAACTGTGATGAGTCACCTAAGGGAACAGCTGAAAGGAGGTAAGGGTCATTCGGGCTCACGGTTTCAAAGTTTTCAGTCCATGGTACACTGCCTCCACTGCTCTTATGGCCTGTAGTGAGGCACAAACATGGTGGTGAAAGTGCATGGAAAAAGAAAGCTGCCTTCCTCGTGTTAGCCGGAAAGCAGAGAAATAAGGGAAGAGCCAGAGAGAAAGGGCTGGGAGCCAGATATAATACTCAAATTCATATCCCATCATACACGCCCATGAGCCTCCATTGCCCGTTTCCTTCACCTCCCCAAAATGCCATCAAATTATGATCTGATCAGAAGTTTAATCCACTGATGAAGTTCAAACTCTCATGAACCAATCAACTTTCAAAAGCTCATCCTCTAACCACAGGTGCTATATGAAGTACATTTTAGATCCAAATCAGTCATATGGAAACTAAGAATCAATAGTGCAATAATAATTATGTAACAAACTTCATTTAGAAGGATGAAAACATCATAGTAAGACACATGGTGTATCTTTTCTCTATCTTACTTTCTCAGTGGTAGTGCCAAAGGGCAGTCAGTCTTGGTAATCAATAGGTCTCAGTCACTCTAAGGCAGAAAGAGTGGATGAAATTTACTTTAAATTCTTATTAATTTAATCTTTCAAGCCTGGTACATTGCAGATGCCTGGCCCTTTTAGTTGTTAGTTCTTTATAGTGGCATCAGAGAATGAATACTCCTTACAAAGACCTCTTTTATTTTCCTTAGAAAATCAATACCTGTTCTTGAAATCCAGGCATTCCATCTACTGGTCAGGGTAATCACAATGTTTAGGAACAGTCCCAGATACATCTTTACGTAACTTTGACATTTTTATCTTAAAAGTAATTACTCTTCTTTTAGTTCATGTGTGAGATTCCCTTATTATGCTTTCATAAGACATTAATGATGCAATAACATAGTAAAAAGTTGATTACAGCTGCATATTGGTACATGATTTATGCTTGCAGTAAAGATGACTTATGGTTTATATTCTGTTTAAATATATCAGTGTAGGAATTTTTGGCAGGAGTTCCATAATATTTTCCCTAATTGTGGGACAGGAAAGGCTATTAGTATTTCCTTTGAACTTTTTACTGTTAAGTACTGTGCTAAGTAGCTTGTGTACATTTACTTTAACTCTATAAACAGTCTTTCAAGGTTAGTATTAGTAGAACCACTTCACTGATAAGTAACCTGAATCAGTGAGTGGTTATCTGATATATTCTAGGCCAAATTGACAGTCAGACAAGTAATCTGCAAATATTTCGTGAACACCTCCTCTGTCCATAGTTATTTGGGTGAAATGATGTAGATAATAAACTCAGTTGCAATTTTCATGGTTCTCCATGTGATCAAAACCTACCAACAGGAATATCAAAATTGTTATCAGAAGTGATTCTTGAGATTTTGTTCATTAATAACTTCTAAAATAAATTTAATTTTGTAAGTGTTGACATGATAATCTAGTAGTTTAAGTAAAACAATCTCATAATTTTAGCCAAAAGGTTTATTGAGTTATGTCACATAACACTAGCAAATATTAGCTCTATTGTGCAAATAATGTCAAAGGAGAGTACAGAAACAGAACAGAGCTGTACATAACTAGTACGTGCACTTATGTTATATAGTTCACAAATGATCGCTAGTCTGTGCAGATATTGCAATGGTCCTGTAAAATTGGTCCATTTTCCCTGTGGGGAAACTAGAGATTAACCTTATTAATGGATGCTTACAAGCATGTAGCTAGCTAATAGGATAGTGCGGATTCAAGCCTACATCCTCTAGTACCATTTTCCTGGTCTTTTTCAGAGGAGACAATATATAAACTCATTTCTGGATTCTCTGTGAGAGAAAAGAAATATCCCCGAGCAAATTATTCTGTCTAATTTTATTGCATAATTAAGCAGATTGTACTATAAATTAATGTGTTGGCACAGTTAACTATTTCTTATTTACTTTTCTTTCCTTAAGGATTCTGATACTCTGCAGGAGGCCTTTTAAACAGAAACATCACATTAACTTCCTTAACAGTTGTGGGGAAATAAACAGCAGCAAGTATAGGCCCAAGAGCTGGCCTTGGGCACCCTGAAAGAGTGTCACCTGGAGCCTAGAGCAGAGCAGAGCACAGAAAGGGATGGCAGTAGGGAAAGCTGGAAGGTAGTCCAGCTACATTTTCTCAAAATGTCATCTACTTTAGAATTTTAAGTGAGGTTTTTAAACATTCAGATTCCTGGACTCAAACCCAAACTACTGAACATGTATCTTACAGACAATTCCTAATCAGCTAATCAGAAAGCTCCCTGGGTGACTTTTGTTGATACATTAAATACTAGAAATCTGAAAATCTATTTCATTTTGAGCTACTGTGCTTCAATTATGTTATTTGTACTAAGTAGTCTGTCTTATTTAAACAAAAAAAAGAATTCACTAAGAGCACTCATGATTTACTGATCCCAAAGAAAGCAGTATTGGGAACAGAAAGAATGAGGTGGTTTCAGCGGGCCTAGGAAGCAGGACAGACACAGCATAAGCCTTCCTGTCAAGATATTGTATCTTGGACTAGACAGGTGTTAGCCATTTCTTAGCATTGTTGTTTCTCTGGAATGGCACTGGTCATACGTCAGCCCCTTATCCAGTGGGTACTTGGGTCCCTGTAGACCGGGCTGAAATCAGAGAGGTAAAGGCAACTACAAGAAGGAACAACTGAAAGGAAGAGAATTTAATCCTTAACATTCCAAAGACAACCCTTTGTATTGCACATCGCCTAAGAATTGAGTCTCACTGTTGATTTAAGCCCACTATTGCTGTTCTTAAGACCCGAATAAGCCTAACAATGGGACATTTACATTCCAGGTATGAGCTCTAATGCCATCCATTTGGAGCAAATGCTAGAGCTCCAGAAGGCTCTGATCAGCCAGTGCTCAGCCCTTTGTTGGGCTGTGTGTCTGTGGAGCCTTGCCTGGTTCATACCTTACTGTTCCGTTAGCCTCACCCCAAGCTGTGGGCTGTCACCTATTAGCTTAATTAATTCAATTATATTTTATTTTTTGAGACAGAGTCTCACTGTGGAACACAAGCTGGCCTCAAATTTACAGCAATCTTCCTGCATTAGCCTCCTTTGTACTGGGATTACAGGCCTTCACCACCACACCTGGCTTCAAGGACATTTTGCTGTGACAATGTAGCAAAAATACATAGCTATATGGTAGTGCTCACGTTAGCTAGTCAACTGATTAAAGTCTCGTTACACAGATTTATGTGTATACGCGATTAGGTTTCCTTACCAAACTTCTGTCTTCCCATTCCCTCTGCCTAGAACATATCTCCAAATCACTGCTCTTTATGCTCCTTCTCAATATTTGAAATTCAACACAAGTGACATTTTCTCGATGAGCAGTTTTACTGTACCTTTCCAGCCTTGGTCCTTCCTTCCACGCTGCTTTTCCTTGCCCAACCTCTCCCTTGTTGGGTACCACATTTTTCCTTCCCAGACCTTGGCATTCTCTGAAGTTACTTACTTAAGAGTTTATTTACTTGTTAATGTGTCTCACTGTATTCTCCTCCCCACACACAGTCCCAAGTAAATTGTGAAGTATCTGCCTGTTTCAGGGGGTTATGACTATGACTGCCACTTATTTTGAGAAGAAATGAATGTTTGTTACTTGAACACATAGCTCTCTCATAATTCCGTTCTCCTTAGCAATATCATAGAAGGGCCCTCTTATCTGTAGCTACATCTCACCATCCGCTCAGTGCCCCAACACACCATCAGTTCTTGCATTTCAGAATATGCTATTCTATTCCATCTTTCAGGAGAATTTCTGTTTCCTTTGGCTCTGTCAGAGGCAGGGAGAGAGAGGCAGAGGGAGACGCGGGGGGGGGGGAGATTAAGTTGCTAGCTCTTGTGACACCCCATAATTTGTCTCTGTTATGTGTCTTTTTATTGCTAGACTATCTCTCTAGATTTCCCTGCCTTTCCATTAGTAAGTGTTTAACTGTACCTTTTATATATCACTAATTTAAATTATAGCTATTGTCTTAGCACCTAGTATTAATACAGGGTGAGATAGCTGGATCATATAAGCAAAATTATGTATATTGTTTTAAAACAAAGTAACTTTTTAGAAATAATGCAAATGTGGTTTTAAGTTATACATGAAAAAAACGACTACATCTGTACAGCAAAATATAGGTTAGTCTCATCACAAGTCCAAAGTGTTCAGTTTAAGCAACAGGCAGGGAAGATGAGAGGTGATGGAGGGTTAGAAACGTAACCTGCAGTGACCAGTGTTTGTAATTTTATTTTGAATTATTATGTATTTTTATATTTAATTTAATTATAATTTAAAATAGGATGATTTGTTTAACAAATTCAGACACCTGAAGATTTTTACAGTCATATCTGTAAGTTCCTCTTTAAGAGTTTTTAGAAGCTCATTCTTAAGTGCTTGAACAATTCAAAAATCTTACTCTTTCGACTGATAGCAAATTTGACTTGTCTTTTTAAAATTTAAGAATAGCCTAATTATTAGCTTTAATTTTGTAAGTGACATTAGTGGTTGTTTGACTAATATATCTGAAGAATAATTTGGAGTGAAGTTGGTGTTTATGGTTTTAAAAAATATTTATTTGAAATAATCAAACTAATGATAAATACTTAGCTTGATCTTTGCATGCCAATGATTTGTGACCCTAGATTAATCATAGTTTCCTATACTACATTACTCTCAGGGTCATTTAAAAACATATTCTGTACCACTTGTAATTCAGTGCATTCAGAGAATGTGGAGGAACGATCAATAAGAAAAGACTAAGTAGGCTAATTTGTTGTTAGATTTTTAGTTACTGACATATGATCTATATTTAAAATTGAATTATAATTTTGAAAATACAGTGTCATCAAACTTTCTTTACAACTTTTTCAATGTAATTACTGCTTTTTCCAGAGAATAATACAAGGGATAAGTATCATTTATCTTCCCATGAGTAGTAACATTGTTCGGATTGAGACATTTGATATAGAAAATGCACTTTAGTTCATAGAATGGGAATCCAGTAGTAAAAATAGAGTACCTTGAAGTTTCTTGTTGCTATAAATAAAAATACATATTAAAATGAATAAAATTATCATAATAAGGAAGAATAAGACTGAATATACTTTTGATTAATTATACCAGAAAATAATTTTGTGGTAAGTTTACCTACTTAAAACAAAAGTACTTGTGTTTGCTTATACTCATGATAAGTTTTGAGTATTTTTTACTAATTGGCAGCCTAATATTTGGTATAATATTCTGTTTTTATATTTAATATACTCAAGTAGCATAAAGATATAATAATGCATCCCTTAAAGATTCTGTTTTTACAGCCAGGATATACTTTTGAAAAGATAAATAAAAATATAATTAATCAGCATCATAAATGTGGCAGCATATTTTATATAAATATCAATCTATATTTAGAGAGCAGATTTTTGTTCTCAGAGGATGCTAATATTGGTTTGATTAATGTGAAAAGCTTCTGAAAAGCTTCTGGATGGAAGGAAAAGTCTTAATTGGCATAAAAAATTGTTCAGTTTCAGGAAAGAAAATATTGACGGCTTAGATAGTCAAGAACTGGTTGGAAAAGGGAAACTGGAAAAGAAATAGAACTCGTCCAAGAGACAAGGACAATGTATCAATCTAAAAAATTAATTACATATAGAACAATGAGATAGATGTATTTGAAGATAGAGTTTAGAATAGATTGTAGAGAGCCCTGTAGGTTTAGAATTAGAATTGTTTAGCTTTGCAATGGTAGGCCATTTAAAAGTTTTTGAATCTTTGTGTATTTCTTTGAGGGAAAAAGATTTGATATATTTGTTTTCGAAATGTGGTCTACAGACAGACTTCTTGGTAAAACCACCTGGGGAGTTGCTCAAAGTGCATGTTCCAGCTCCATAAGTCCTAACTGTCTGATTTGGTAGATCTGCATGCAATCCACAGCTTTATGTTTATATCAAGACACTCTGTTTCTCCCTTCCCAGTAAATTCCCAGAAGCGCTGGGGGCGAGACCATAGACAGTAGAGCTCTGCTATAGGCTTGCTGTAGTCTCAGTATCGCAGGTCGTGCTCCACGGCATCTCCCAGTGTGACGCATCTCAAACCTTCTGACTCAACAGTACACCTGAGTACTGGAAGATGACTGTAGTTTTTACTTATCTTAAACCTGAAATGATCAGTAACTGTGTTTTGTGACTAAGCTGGACACAAAGCGAAGGTTCTCACAAAACACTATCAATCACCTTTATTAAATTGTCCCCATATCAACTAAGACACTATTTGTTGCATGAATAAAATCCATACAACATTTAAATTTCATAATTTCTTTTCTATAAATGTGGTCAAAAATATTTTATTTTGGTAAAGAAATTAGGACATTTACTTGGTTACTTTTGCAAGTTTTAACAATAAGTCTAAAACCACATTTAGGAAAAGATGTGAAACTCTAACTATTCCTTGTTGCTGCATCAGTTTTAATCCTTTGTATAATGAAGCCACGTGTCATTCAATCACCTGTGGGATGCATGTGAACAATAATGAATTCAATTCGTACTTCCTGAATCTCTTCTTTCCATTTTCAAAAATCAAATGATTCATCTGCTTTAAATTTGCTAAGTGTTGACGTTCAAATTTAGCACTTTCTGCACCCTACTATTGATGTATATAAGGTTATCATAGAAGCTGCCAAATGAGGTTAATTGTAGGATGTATTTTCCTTTATAAGTTTACTGTTTATGTAAAATAAATTTTTGCTGTTGTTCATATTTATTGCATAACATTTCTACTTTAATAAATGAAACAATGACTGCTTCGTCAAGTGTGTATAATAAACCTTTTCCTTTTTCACTGTGTTGTCAGTGGTCAGAATGTACACTTTATGGCTTTTCTCAAGTGCTTGCCTTGCAATAGACAAAAGAGATAAGTAAGAAATTTTAAGGGTTCAGAAAATGTTCACAAAGCCCTAACTTCTAGGTTCATTTGAAGTAATTAGGATTTTCTTTTCAGCATTCCATTTTTATATGGTGTACCTACTAGAGATCATGTTCTTTTGTTCCATTGTGAAAATCTAAAAAAATAGTAGCTTTCTTATTAGCAATTAAACCAGGGCTTTTTATAGGTGATATGCATTTATTTGATTTACTTTATTAAATACTAATTTAAACTCATGAAAGGCAGATTATTCCAGTGATAAATACTTACTAAGACTAGGATAGGCCCTTTAAAAGCTAGAGTAATACACCCAAGTAATCTTGCTTCATATTTCAAACCTGTCATATAAAATAATAAAAACACATGTTCATCATAGTCCCAGACATACTACATATCAATGAATCCGTTCAGATTTCTGCCCTTATTTGTCTTTCAATATTCAAATCATGTAACAATACATTTACTCCTAAAGGTAGATTTTAGGAACTTATCAGTTTATATATCTGAAGGTTGTATAATAGCATATATTTAACAGTGCAGTAAATTAATAAAATAAAAAGCACTTTATTAATTATGGAGGGCTTATTATTAATTAAACTATAGAATAACAAATTTATAGCAATGTAAAGAAAATGTTTTTGTCCTGTATCTTTGATTTTTTTTTTCATACTTGAAAACCTTGTGGAAGTTAAACTAGAGGAAAAATATTTGCATTCTAGGTTTTGATTATCAGTATTCTAAAGTACAAATGCTTGTACTTGAACAAATTATATTATGGTAATTTTTTGCTTTAAAGGGAGAATATCAATGGCTTATGGATAATTTAGGCTATTTATCATCATTGTGAAAAAGTAAAATAACAATATAGCCCATTTAGGGGACACATTAATCTGCTGTGTGATACAGAAGCAGCAGAATTTTAAAAAGCATCTTCAAAAATTATTCAGAATATATTTTTATTGCATTAAGAGTATATCTCTAACCATCTTAAAAATTTTAAATCATAAAAGTAGTACTAAATGTGGATGAATACGTCAGGCAGTGTTAAAATAGGAAAGTTTTGGTGAAGTTTATAGCCCTGGGGCCTTGGAATGAAAGCCTGAGCCTATGATAAGGTAATACTTGGTTGCAATAATAATACAAAAATCTTCCTCTTGCATATTAATTGATCTTAAACACTGCCTGCTGAGTGACAGAGCTGGGGTTTGAGCTCATTCTTTTCTGAATAAAGTCTACAGCTTTGACCAGAGTAACTTGCTACAGTGGTGAAGAAGGCATTTCGTCTAGCCAGATAATGTGGATTCAAACATATGTTTGATGTTTTCCAGCTGCATGATCTCTCAGTGTTTCAGTTCAAATTGGAAATGATAGAGTACTTACGTCATGTTGTACAAATTAAATGAAATAATGCATATAAATAAAGCACTATGAACAGAGGAACATAATAAGTGCTCAAATAACTCAACAAGTTAGGTAGGGGTATGCTTACCATCAATCACAGAGTATGTTCTGGGAGTTCACACTGTTCAGAGTTATATAATCCATGGGGGTTTGTCTTGAAACTTGTTACAACTCAAATACAAGTTAATTTTTTTTTCTCTTTTGTACTTTTTGGGTATGTTTTACCACTTGAGTAACCAGCAGGTACAATTTTCTGATTCAGACCCAAGTTTGTTCTTCTAATTCACAAAACAGGCCATATTTATTGCTCACTTGGCCTTTACATTCACTGCTGCTTTGCTGGTACTGGTTTCCCTCGATTTTTATACTCAGCTACTCTCACCATTCAAATCTCCTTAGTAGCCTTCCCTGCTGTCCCATATAACAGTCCACATTCACCACTGCAGCATCGTCTGCAGTCATTCTCTGCCCTATCAGTGTGCATTATTTTCTTCCAGTATCATTTATCCTTATGTGATGTTCTGATTCATTGCTTCTTTATGGTTTAATTTTGAGGCTGTGTGAGGACAGAGATCATGTTGTGAGGAGGCCTTTCACTGGTATCTTATTTCCAGTTCACCTCACTGGAAGAAAGAAGTGTGGCAGAGCCTTACTTGGTCTTGTAGGTACTGGCCAGAAACAAGTGCTTTTTTTCTTTACTGCTTACCTCAATCTTGGCTGTGGAGGAAGAACATGTGTTCGAGGTCTCTACATATTTGTCGTTCTATCCATTCTTTTCGATATCTTGGTTTTATTAGTACTTGGCATTTTTCATTTGGTATTAAAATTGTATGATAACTTTTCTTGAACTATGTTATTGCTTTATACCCTAGCCCAAGTTGATAAATGTTAAAAAATATTACCATGTTTACATTGATTTTGATTTCTAATCACATTCATAATAACTTCCCATTACCTCAAAGTGGGATAATGTCTTAACTTAGGCCCTTGATATCAGATAGTCTATGAAAACAGGAACTCCTTTTAGTGGTTAAAAGAGGGAATTGAATGGCAGACACTGGTTGGGTGGGTGATGGGAACACTGAAAAACCGCATGATACAATGTGGCAAATGAGGAAACAATGCTAGAGTAGATACCATTTGCAGGGAGAAGGAGGCCTGAATACCAGGGCCTGGTCCAAGCAGGAAAACAGCAGCTTCTAGAGATGGCACATGAGACAGAAATGCTGGAGAAGGAACACTGTGACTGCTCCCTTCCAATTGCTCTCTGATCTCCACTTAGCACTTCCCATTGGCTGAACGCCACCCAAAGTCAACTACTAGGGACCCCTAAAAGAAAGAAGCTTCATTTCATCAACTTGAAGCACTGAGCAGAGTGCAAAAGGCATGAGAAATTGGTTTGAAGGCAAAATGACACATGACGAGCATTCCATTTCTTAAAAAGCAGAAGTGCAAATTGTACTCCATTCCCAAGATGGGAAGTAGGTGCGATGTCTCATGCCGAAACATTTGTTTGTATATTACAGTTTCTAAATTATCCACCAATCGTGATTCTTTTTGCATTAATTTCTACAGAACTGAGTCATTTTTGGCTTTGTTTTGACATTGTGCACAAGAATCTTAGGAAATACATTTGAAGGAGTACTCTACTTCCAGATTAATTCCTTAAATGTTGTTAGTTACTTGGCCAGGTATTTGGCGTTGCAGCTATAACTGTAGGTTAATAACACATACAGTCCTTGGTTGAAAACAGCTTTTAAGAATTGACTATTGTGATTCTTGGTGGTGTAATCCCAAGTAGCCTGTCCGTTGCCTTCATAGAGGAGGCTTTGGACAGATAGGTCAACAGCACATATAAAACTTTGACTATCACATAGTTTTAAAAATGAATATTAACAAAATTTCAAGTGACCCAGATCACTTGAAAAATGTAATTTCTCATACACAAAACTGAATTGAAATGAGACTTTTATAGAATGAAAACATTTCAAAGCAATCAATCAGGAAATGGAAGATGGGCGAGTAAGTAAGGTACAAGTTACCCAGACCTACCCCACGGTGGCATGCAGAACTGACGCACCCGCTGTGCAGTGTGCTGTAATTAGGTGTTAGCTGTGTATGTTTCCTTATCGCTTTTTCTAGATCTGGCATATACATCTTTGGAAGAAACTGTACAATGATTTTAATAATGACCATATAGACAAAAATAATAATTTAGATCACTTTAACTATCAAGGTGCTAAAGAGACTAAAATCCTTTCTTGAATAAAAATAACAAAGGATTATCTGTAATTTTAGGTACATAGAAGGGTCATAAACAGGTAGAATTTGGTCTATGCTTTACTAGACTCCTAAGAGAATCCAGGAGGCCAATTTAGATTTGGTGCTATTTGTGATACTGGAAATTTATGCATCCTGGAAAACACTCAGAATATGCTTGACTTCGTGTGAAAAGACTAAAAATGCATGGCTAAGAATGCTTAAGCTCAAAATTGATACATAGCTGATTATTCAAAAATTTGTTAACATTTACCTGTGATAACACAGGTATTATTTCAAGGTTTGCTCCCTGGTTTTTTAAGTACTGGAGGACATGAGATATCTTTCTCTTTCTTTAGATAAAATAAAATTTCAAAAGTTTCAATAGAATAAAAATTCAAAGGTTTGAATAGTGTCATTTCTAGACTGGAGTAAAAATAAATACATAGTATTTTGGACGTTAGCGACTGAATGGATAAAGGAAAGAACATTAGCAGTGATTCTCGATGTTCTCATGCTAATTTTGGTATGACAGCTGGACCATAGACCTTGGCTTCAGTGTAAAAATGGGCTGTGCTTCTTCTAAGGTTTGCTTTTTGAGGTATGGCTGAATTTATTATATGGAACACTCTAGTAGCATGCTATTTTTGGTTGTATGTTTGAGCTTTTCAAGACTATCTGGATTATTCCTTTCATTTATTTTTCCATTTATTAGTTCTTATTGTGTGGCTGACTAGAGGCAGCAGTACTCCTGAGACACTCAGAATATGCCCACCAAGAAATGCAGGTACTTGGATATGGACACCAAAAGAAGACTTCAATGGGAGAAGACAACTTGAAGGAAAAAACCCATGAGTTGAGTTCCGATATCAGGGATGTTTAGAAAAAGAAGCCGGGCTGCCCATTGCTCCTGGCATAGCTTACACCCCACGTCCAGTGAACAAATCATCTTGGGAAAAGATTTAACTCCATGAGGGAGGAAGCTTGGTAGAACAGCAGCTACCAGGCTGCAGTGATCAGAGCCCAGCCTCGCAACCATCCAGTGCCCGCCTGTCCTAGTTCCCTTCTCACTGGGAGGAGGAGTCCAGTGAGTGAGATATTCTAAGATCAGTGAATTAAAGAAACCAAAAGCCAGGGAATCATTCTGATCACAGTGATTCAGTTAGACCAATGGGCCCTTGGGAAAGACTGGAACAAGCCAGGGTCCTGATTAGGAACCCAGAACCAGAAACTGAGAGATGTGTGGACAGTGAGTCACAGGGGCAGGCAGTGGTTGTGACTGATGTGATGCCAGGGAGGAGAAAAACACTGGTGCAGGGCTGAACACCAGTGCACTCTGTGCCTGTGAGGTACCCACCTTCTGCCCGCCTTCCCAGTGCTTCAGGGTTTGATGTCCATGCAGGAACACTTCTAATAGCTAAAAGCTGCTGACCTCGGGGAACCCTCAACGTCACTGAATTTTCAAGCTAAACAGATACATTGGTGCCTCAGTTCATAAATGCTTTTGTTTGTAAACAGTTTGGTTCACAAACAGAACTGTTTGGCAAAATTTTATTTTTGTTTGCAAACTCTGCATTGGGTGACAAACATGATTAAAGCCATCTTTCTCACACAAACACAAACATGACCATCTTTTCCAAAATTGTAGAACAAATTAAGTTCTTGAATGGAGGTACTACTGTACTTTGTGAGATACAGAGGGTTTGATGTGGGCAGGAAGTCAGAGAGGAGCAGTGTGGCCAGCGAAGGTTGTGTGGTGCATCCACCTGATATGATATAGAAAGAGCAGACATAAATAGCTGCAGGAATTATAGTGGAGAGAAGGGGGCAGAAGTTGAGAAAAGACATATTTGTAAATTAGAAAATTGGGTTTTTGACCAGGAACATGGTCCCCAGCACCCCAACACAATTGAAGGTATCTGATCATCGACAGAGGGGAAAACCTCCGGTGAGCCATGCCCACAGGAGCTCAGCTGAACCCTAGCAGAGCTCTACCTGTGGAGGGAACAAGAAGTAGATTCATTGGTCCACCTGGAGCCCTCAGCCCTTTCACAGACTGATAGGTAAGAGGACAAATTGTAGGAGAGGAAGCAGCTCAAGCTCCAGGAAACACTTCTGGCTTACTGGACACAGCCACAGAGGACTGGATCTCAGCTCTGTACAAGTGGGACAAATCAAAACTTCTCTGTTTATTAACACAGGAAGAGCACACAGATTGAATTCTGATCGCAGTATAAATAGAAGATGCTTTACTTTTGTGTTTTTGTATGTGTGTCTGTTTTCTTTTTTCATCTGCTAGATAGATAGGTAGATAGATAATGGAGAATAAGAATTAGTGCTTCAGTATGATAGTATATTTGTCCTCATGGGCATGTCCAGTTAACTGTAACCAAAAATTTTGTCCAGAGGATTCCAACACCAGCGTTCTATCAGCATATTAATTGGTTAATAGAACTTCTTAGAGCTTCCTTCAATCACCAGTTATACACCCCTCTCTCATTTTCCTTTGTCCTGCCCTTGGAAATGTAACCCCTCTGTTATATTTTTTCTGAGTTATTGAAAAAAGGTGAAATTATTAAAATAAGTTTTAGATTACATGCTTGATGCACAGTTAGCTCTGTAGATTGTAATGTAACTGGCAGTGGTTCTCTCCTGCCAACACAGCAACCAGGATTGATCCCATTATGTTGAAAGACTGAATAGGTGTATCAATACTAAGCATGACCAAAGCCAAGGTCACATCACAGGAAACAGATACTGCTAACTAAAGAGGTCCGTAGTCGTGACAGGATCTTCTATTCTAACTGATCTTAGCCTTCAGCACAAGAACAGTAGAAAGATGAGAAAACAAGGCAAAAAGTTATCTCCAAAGTCTCTTAACCCTGCCAGCGCTAATCTCACTGGCACTGATCAAGAGGGAGTTACACGGAAAGAACTCAAAAACCAAATGGATAAAATGTTTGAAGAAACCAAAGAAGAAACAAGTAAGGAAACCAAAAGATGCACAGTGCATCCAAAGGGGAGATAAAGAAAAGGATAAAGGGTTTAATTAACAAAGTATCCAATGAGCTTAAAGATCTAAAGAAAAGGAGAATTGAACTATACAGGATAATGTAAGACATGAATGGCTATTTTAGTAAAGAATTAGAGATTCTGAGAAGAAATGAGGCTGAAATCGAAGATACACAAAATTCAGTTAAAAGTTTGGGTAGTGAAAACAATCAGTTTGAGGAGAATAGGTCAGAATTGGAAGACAAGGTTGATGTAATAGATCATGTGCTCGGTAATACCCTGAAAACAGGACAGCATGGAAGCTGGATATGAGGGATGTTAGATGACACATCAAACCCTAAGAATGATAGGAGTTAAGAAAGATCGGGAGACAATACAAAAGAATAAAGTAAGTCACCAGAATCATAGAAAAGTATTCCAAATCTAGGGAAAGAATTTAATATCCACATAAATGAGGCATATGGAACAGTAGATATGACCCAAAGGACCTTCCTTGTGCACCGTTGTAGCCAAAATCTTAGAAGTTCAACATAAAGAATACTAAAAACTCTTTGTTAGAGGATAAATACCAAGTAACTTTTAAGGGCAAGCCTATCAGAATCACAGCAGATTAAAATAGCAAGATATTTATTGTTCTGTTTACTATAATTTAGAACTCCCATTTCAAGTAGAATTTCGCAGTTTTATATTTCTTTTGAACCCATTCAGTGTGGAATGTCACATCATCTTCTAACCTGTATGTTAAATCAATCCTAGTATGTACTCAGCATTAAAAACAGACATGTAATAAACATAGAAAGAAAGCCCTATTAGAAAAAAAAAGATTAACAGCATATTTCTGAACAAAGTTTGCAAAGGCTAGGAGAGCTTAGAGCAATGCTTATCAAACCTTAAAAGAAAACAACTTCAGAGTCAGATTACTATATCTTGAAAAGTTATCTTTCAGAATTAATGGAGAAATAAAGACTTTCCACAACAAAGAGAACCTAAAGAAATTCATGACTATGAAAGCACCATTTCAGAAAATACTCAAAGCATTCCTAGGCAGAGGGAGTGAGGTCAACATCACCAAAGATCCCAAAGGAATATTTGTTGCCTATAAGAGCCATGCCTCATCAACAAAATTACAGTTAGACTGAAAGAAAAATGAAGAAAAATGAACAGGGGATGGAAAGAAAATATGACTAGCTATGCTATCTTCAGACAAAGTGGACTTCTAGCCAAAACTGATCAGAAGAGACAAACATCACTGCATGGTGATAAAGGGAACAATCCCACAGAGATAGATAATTCTTGCAAAAGTATATGCAGGGAATCTTGGTACACCCATCACTTTTTCCTGTTAACTTTTTATGTCTTGTAGGACAAACACTGGACATAAAAAGTAATATAGAAATCAGTGCAATCTTTTTTTTTAGAACAATGCAATCTTACTGAGGGATTGTAAGACCTCATTATTGCAAATTGTTCATCTAGATGACATATCAACAGAGAAATATGAGAGTTAAAACACACTGTTGACCAAATGTCCATAACAAATACCTAAAAAGTGTATCACCCCAAAACAATGGAGTACTTTATTTCTGAGCAACACACAGAACTTCTTCCAAAACATTTTAGGCTATTAAGCATGTTTCAATAAATACAGACTTACTGAACTAGCCTCTGGCATACTATTGGGTCATAGCAGTAGGAAACTAGTAATCAACAGCAAAAGAAACCCCAGAAACCACCCAAACACATGGAGATTAAATAATGCACTCTTGAATAATCAATGGATTACATAAGAAATCAAGAATAAATTACAATTTTCTAGAATTAAATGAGAGTTGAAGCATACATATCAAAATCTATGGGACACAATAAAAGCAGTTCCTGTTTTTTTGTGCCAGGAATCAAACTCAGGACCTTGAACTTTTGAGACAGGCACTTTTGCTGCTGAGCTATATCCCCAGCCCAAAAACAATTCTAAGAGGAAAATTCTTACCTCTGAATGCTTATATTAGAAAAATACAGTGATAAAAATAAATAACCTAATAATGCATTTTCAAAATCCTCAGGAACAAAATAGGGATCCAAATATAAAACTAGTAGAAGTGAAAAATTATAAATATCAGAGTGGACATTAATGAAGTTGCAAATAAAAGAAAAAACACAGCAGACTATCAATGAATCAGAGTTTTAAAGCATAAAAATAATTGATAAGCCCTTAGCAAAACTGATTTGAAAGTGTAAACAACCATTAGAAGGAAAGGCTCATTTCAATGCAATTAGAAATAAAAAAGATGAAATCACAGTGGATACCACTGAAATCCAGAGGATTACAAGAAAGTACGTATTTTGAAAAAAATATATTTCAAAAAATTTCAGAATCTACAAGACAGGATAAATTCCTAGAAAATTATGAAAATTGAATCAAAAAGATATAAAAATCCTCAATAGACCAATAACTGCCAAAAATAGAGGCAGTAATAACAACCTTGCCAACTAAAGCCCAGGACTGGATGGATTAACTGCTGGATTTTACCAGAGCTTCAGAGAAAAACTAATGCCAATACTCCTCAAAATCTTCCATGAAAGTGAAAGAGAAGGAGCACTGCCAAACGCATTCTTTGGAGTTTAGCATTACTCCAACACCAGAAAGTGACTGTCTTGGTTACTTTTCTGTCATTACTGGGATAAAATACTTGACACCTAAAATTAAGGAAGGAAAGGTTTATGTAGCTCACAGTTTGTAGAGGTTTTAGTCTATACTCAGCTGGCCCCAAGGCAGAGTGGCAAATGGCAGAGGGCAACAGTTCACAGCAACAGAAGACAGCAAAAGCAGCAAGAGAAAAAGAAGGAACAGCAGCACAGAGCAAGCCTTTTTCTCTCTCTCATTTGTATGCAAGCTACCTACCCCAGGGTAGGTGTGTCACTCAGGCCCATAGTCCCAGCATTGGACCATGAATGAGTCATAAACTCTAGAAGCCTGCTCCATGACTACATGAGGCACTCTGAATCCAGTTCTGAGGAACAAATTTTCTGTGCTGCCAACATTCCGGAACGTAGTGTCACTGCTGCCATTCCGGGATACAGTGCTCTGCGGCATTCTCCTCAAAGCAGTCTTAACTTTTGCAGGTTTGAGGCTGCAAAGGAGGGAGACTTGCTGCTCCTTCTGATACCCTCAAGCCGTCTTTTACATTCTGTTCCTTCTCAGCAATGAAGATTTCCTGTGCTCTATCTTTGCAGTCTACAGCTTTACTGGAGCTTCCTTTCCGACCTAACTCACAACATTTTAAATCATTCTGCTGGGCTCTTTGCTGTTGATTCTCAGCATAAATCTGACTAAAAGCCCCCAACAATAGCCAGGCCACTGCCCCATTAGACTGCCAAGAAATTTCTTCTGCCAGATTATTTAGTCCAATACCCTTAATCTTAGTCTCAGTCAAAATATCTGGACATGAGAAAAATGCAAACATTTTGCTAAACTATAGCACACATCATCTGAAGTCCAACAACAAATACAGTCTTTCCCAGCAGAAACCCCCTGAGCCCGGTCTTCCCTGACAGGATTTCTGTCAGCATTCTGGTCTGAGCTCTGCCCAGAATCTCCCACACAGAGCAGCCAACGGCATTCCAGCTCTACTCTTTCAGGTGACATCTCCGAACCTTTCCAAACTCTTCCCACAAGCATTCCCAAAGGCTCTAGAACCACATGGGCAGGTATAGTCACAGCAACAGCTCCACTGCTTTTGTACCATTTTCTGTCTTGCTTACTCTTCTCTTGTTATTGGGAAAAAATATCTGTCACCCAAAATGAAAGAGGGAAAAGTTTGTGGAAATTTCAGTCCACAGTTTCCGTCCATGCACGGTCAGCTGGCCCCAAAGCAGAGTGGAACGTGGCAGAGGACAACAGTTAAATGGCAGCAGAAGACAGCAAAAGCCGCAAGAGCAAAAAGGGAGGGAGAGCAGAGAGCGGCCTCTTTCTCTCACTTATGCTGTGTGCGAACTGCCTGGCCCAGGGCGGGTGTAGCACTCACATCCATCATGCCAGCACTGGACCATGAATCAGTCCTAAACTGTAGAAGTCTGCCCCGTGACTGCATGAGTCTCTGAAGGGACATCGAGACACAAACCATAACAGGGACAAAGCTAAAAAAGAAAAAAGATTATTACAGGTAAATTCCCTTAATGAACATAGATACAAAAGTCCTCAGTATGATATTTTCAAACTGAATGTAACAGTTAAAATCAAACATCATGATCAAGGCAGCTTCACCTAGGCAGGGGGGATTATTACATATATTTAATTATATGTAAATCAATAGAGCTGGAGGTGGTGGCACACACCTACAATCCCAGTGCTCAGGGGGCTGAGGCAGGAGGATTGTTGCAAGTTTGATACCAGCCTGGGTTACAAAGTGAGCTCAAGGCCAGCCTGAATTGCATAGCGAGACCCTGTCTGAAAAAGACCAAAAAAAAAAAAAGAAAAGAAAGAAAGAGAAAATATGTAAATCAATAACCCGAATGCATCACAGCATCAGAAATTTGGGTAAAAGTCACATAACCATTTTGATAGATGCAAAAGCAGTCTGAAAAACTATGGAAGCGTGTGTGACCGTCCCTCTTCTGCTTTGCATATGGCGTCTGGGCTATGGAAGCTTGGTGGGTAGAATTGTTGGCTACACCTTCATAGGAAATGCAAAGGGCAAGAGTAAGAATGCAGGGATTTCTGCAACTTCTGTGGTTTTCTGTCTCTTGTACCGTGGTCTAAAATGAAAACTTGAGCCCACCAAAAACATTCTCTAGCATGCTCTGCAATTGTATCCTTGTCAAAGCAGATTTCTTTTTGGCGGTACTGGGGATTGAACTCAGGACCCTGCGCTTGCTAGGCAGGTGCTTATTCCACTGAGCTATATCCCCAGCTCCCAAAGCAGATTTCAACACATCAATAATTCTTGAAAATTTGCCACATTCATATTTTTGAATGTTTTTGAGTTCAATTATTAATTAAAATTTGCAAACTTTACCTACTTAACAAATACAGTGTTTATATTGGTATCGTGACATAAGCAGCGTTTAGTGTCTCTTACAACATTGTATAAAAGAGAACAAAAATCCATTAAATTATGGCTTTTAAAAATGGATTGTTTGAAAATAAGTAGACCAGCCCTTTGGATCTTTACATTAGAGGAAGAATATACAGATGTAAGTGTTATAATACCTAGCATATGGCTATTCTGAGTTTGTAGAATGGAAAGCATTTATGACTTTTTATACGTGTTCTTTCTGTGAATAAGTATATGAAATAATCTATTAATTCTAGTTGTTTATGGGAATGCTTCAGATTTTCTGGTTGCAAAATTATATTAACACAAAGCATTTTCTATTACTTACTTTTGCTGTACTTGCTTAAGACCCCAACATTAAATAATCATGTTAATAGTTATAACTATAAACTTCCTGATTTTAATTTAAACAATTTTACTATTTGTTAGAATGCTTTCTTCTCATTATGGTAAATAGTTTTATCATGTATAAGTTAAGTTGTTTTTCCCTGTTTTTGTTTTCTAAAGTTCATGTAAGGAGGGCTGGGGATATAGCTCAGTGGAATAAGCACTTGCCTAGCAAGTGCAGGGTCCTGAGTTCGATCCCCAGTACCGCAAAAAAAAAAAAAAAAAAAGTTCATGTAAGGAGGGAATCTGTTAATGTGTGATGATAATATCTTGGATCATTTTTTGTTATATTAATTCCATTGAGAGTTTGTAACATTTTTGTTTGTTAATTTATGTAATGTTGGTGTTCTGGGATTTACCAAAATATACCTAATGTTTTGACTTTTCTTATTATTTCCATATTCATTGTTGGAACTTTCAATCTATAGGATCTATTCTTCTTAAGCAAGTAAAGTTTCTTTAGTATTTAGTATTGCTTTTCCTGTAATTATCTTTTTTTTTGTAAAAAATCCACTCACTCATAGTTTCCATTTTATAGTTTTTATTTCATAGACTTTGTGTCTTTTCCCTCCTGAGGTCCATCTTGTATTAATATGCTTGATTTAGGCCTTCAGATAAGCTGTTCATTAAATATGCAAGATTGCTAATATGATTCTTGATTGTGATAATACTTTAGTTCATTTTCTGAAAGTTCTTATTTGTAATATTTATTGGTCTTTGTGTGTTTTTCTTTCAAAAAGAACTTTCTGGAAGTTGGGACTTCTATCTCACTAATAGAGACACAGAAAAGAGTTTTTTTCCATGTGAGTGATTACAATAACAAAAGACAAAATGTGACCTCACTCCATATAGAACCAACACTAGATGATGCTAGTAATGAAAACTTAATAGCAAAATAAGCATACAATGCTGTCAGTTGAGCTTTAATGGTGGACATCTTATGAAAGGTAGGATTTTTTAAACAAGGCATAAACCTACTTATCATAGAATAAAATATTGGTAAATTGGATTATGTTGGATCTAACAACATGATTTATAGAAGACATCTTAAATAGTAAAAGGACAAGTTATATATTGGGAGAAAATATTTTTATTCAACCAGTGAACAAAGTATTAAATATTTAGAATATATAAATAAATTCTACAAAACAATACAAATACAGGCAATTCACTATAAAAGGTCTAAATCATGAATAATATTCTATAGAACAGGAAATATATGTTCTCAATAAACAAATGAAGAGATATTTTGGATTCAACAGTGATCAGACAATTATATATGCCATATAATGAGCTCTATTTTACATCCATTTGGTTGGAAAAATAAAACAAAAATCTCATTATACCAAGCGATTAAGAGGTTGTGAGTCCTCAGGGCCCTTTTAGACGTTGTGTCTTTAAATATAAATTGGTGCTAAAGCTTTGGAAAGCAGCTTGGTATTGTTCTGTATAAATTTGCTTATAGTGTGACAAAGTAATTCTGGCTGTAGATCTAGGAGAAAATGTTTCCTATGTGCACTGAAAATTGAATGAGGATGCTTATCATAGGGTTCTTTCCATAGCAAATATGGGAAAGCAAATCAAATGCTTCCACAGTATTAGAGTGGCCAGATATAAAATAACAGACTTATATAAAATAAACTACAGTATGGATGAATCCCAGCAAAGCTATAAACATGTATCCTGAATAATTTACACATTGAACAATTACAGACAAAGTAAAATTTTAGAAAGAAAACTAGAAGATACAAAACTATATGAAGAAAAAAAAGAATGATACACACAGCCTTCAGAAGGCTTATTCTCCTGTCTGAGGGAGCAGTCAGGATGGACAGGATGAAGGAACATCATATGAACAAGTATCAGTGATTGATGAGAGCCTAATTTGAACATTGTGTTTGAACATTAGTGTTTTCCTTCTAGCTGCAGCAAAATTTCAGCTTATCTGAGGTAGAAGTTTTAGACGAGAGTAGAGGGACAAGCAGGACTTTTAAAACCTGCCATTTGTCCAGAATGTCTACTTTCTAAAGATTCTTTTAACTTAATGAAGTTTTCATGTCAGCTCAGAATTATAGAAACTCTATTTTATTTCTCCATTGATTCACACATATGTTGTTTTTATGATCCTTCATTTGCAAGACCTGAACATGTTTCTACTGTTACTTTGAAAAATACAGGAAAGATGCAACTCCAGGAATAGTAAGCAGAGCTTTAACATTTACAGCTGGTGAAAGGGCTCTGAGAATAACTTTGTGAATGACTACAAAGGGTGTTAATTAAGTAGCAGGTGTTTTATCACTCATTTCTGTTTAAAAAAATATAGCCCAGATGTAGAAAGCTTAAGTACATCTATAGTTTGTATAACCAAACTCTATATTCACTGGGTTCCATCTGCCACACTAACCTCAAACCACGCTTAGTGCCAGCCAATTAACACCTTGATTAAGCTATAGACCACCTGCAGCTTCAGCAATGTAATGAGTTCACTAACTTTTATATAAACTCATTGTAAAACCTAGATCAAAACAGCATAAGGAAACGGGAGGAAAATTCATCAAGTGTGTTACACACACACACACACACACACACACACACACACACACAGAGCAGTATTTACGAAGGTGTGGATATCAATGGTTTCATCTCTGCTTCTTCATTACTTAATTTTCTTAGACGCGGCATAGAATGGCTTTAGGCTTTTCGACTCTTAAACCAATAAACTTTAAGAAATCAAGAATATTATGTTGTCTTCCCTCAATTAAAATTTGAAAACTACCAAGAAAATCCTCTACTTTGCTTAGCTGAGCTCAAATGGAATTTTTAAATATGGTTTGGTGCTCTGGTTAATAGTTTACATTGTCTAATGTTGTGGCCTCAATAACAAAACGTGGGTGGTGGGCTTGAAACCATGCTTTGGGAGACAGGTGACCAAAAACAAATTTAGATTTTTTTTTTTGAGACAAGGGCTCACTTTCTGCAATTCAGGCTGGGCTTGAATTCACTATATAGCCTGGGCTGGGCTCAAGCTCATAGCAGTCCTCCTGCCTCAGCCTCCAGAGTGCTGTGATTATAGGCCGGCAGGCTTGGCAAAATTTAGTCTTGAAAACCATAGCTTAAACAGCATAAAACAATTGATGCAGGCATGTATTTTTAGATGTACATTTAAATGCTTTGCTTAACTTGAGATTTTACTGGGTAAAATCATTGTTCACTTACAAGTTGAGGAGCAGCTTCTCATACTAAGAAAAACGGTGACTTCTCAAGAAAAAAACCCAGTGAATTCTCAAGAGAAAATTAATTTATCAGTTAAATAGTTTTCAGCAAAAAAGCTTCAATGACTTTTGATTCCTCAACTGCTAACAATTTATAAGCTGATTGAAGGAAGAAAAGCAGAAAAAAATGGAGATAATCATGATCATCCAGATGAGGCAGTGTGAAGGAAGGAGCTGAGAGCAGAAGGTGAGTGTGTTTCTGAGGAGGCAGGCGAAGAGGAGGCAGGTGATGTCTGTGCTACTCACGTTACCCCAGTGGCCACAGTAATTATGGCCAAATTGTTTCCCACCTCATCATGCCAAAAAGTGATGCTGGTGAGAAAAACTTGAGCAAAATGTTGGAAAGATGGGAAATAAAACAACAATGAAATAAATCAGAGTAAAAATAGGCTGTATTTTCTACAGCTCACTGAAGAGTTAGTTACTTAAAACTATGAATAAAGATTCATCCAATTATTTGGTACTTGTCGTGAATGTGCATTCTCAGTAAAGGGACTGGCAACTTTCATGACTTGAAGTGACGTCATTCTATGACAATCTTTTTTCAAAAATGAAGAAAGAGAAATGCCTGAATTTAGCTATATTCTCTCAAGGGAAAGGAGGTCAGTTTTAGTTTAAGTTAATACATATCTAGTAAAGTTCATGTAAAAACTTTTTACTTGCTTTGAGATAGTCTTTTTAAAAATATAAAGACGACAAGTAATCCTGAGTGTATTGGAATAAAGAGTTTGTAACAGGGACTTGCCCATATGCAATTTTGAAAGCTGATTAAATATTCTCTGTGAAGTCTTTTGTCTGTGCATTCCAATGCCAGGAGGTGCAGACTTCAGGACAGTCAGGAGGAGAAGGTGGACATAAAGTGAGGGAGAACAAGGAGAAGATGAACCCGGGGTTGGGACCTGGAAGCACAGGTGAACTGGACGTGTGCCGCTGCTCATCATCCCAGCCCCGAGTATGGGGATGGCCTGAAACAAGAGCCAGTTCTCTTGGTTGAAGAAACACCCCTGCACTGCTTCTGCACCAGCAGAAAGTATCTTTGCTAGCATTTCATATCATCTTATTTTTAAGTTTATATCTCACTACTAGTAGTGGATCTCGTGGTAGTTATAATTTGCATTTTTCTAATAACCAATGGTACTAGATGTCTTTTTATTTGTAAATCAATGACTTTGACCTAAATCTTTCCTTTACTTTTCACTCTCTAGAATTCTTTACAGACTCTAGATTAGTCTTTTGTCAGATATGTGGTTTATAAATTTTGACTTCCAATCTACAAATTGTTTTTTTATCTTTTGAACTATCTTTTACAGAACACAAGTATTGAGTATCTATTAAGTACAGTTTATCTGTTTTTCCCTTTATAGATCAAAATTTTGGCATAATGCTAGGAACTCTTTCCCAAGCTCATGAAGATGGTTGCTACTCTCTTCTAAGACTTCCATTTCTTTACCTTTAGGATTGTATTTCTGGGGCCATCTTTGGCGAGCTCCTATTTTCATTTCACTACCTGGCCTTTTCTATATAGCTGTTCATAGTTCTCTGCTTGAAGAAATTTTATTGCCATGACTGGGTCAAGAGCTTTGGGGTAAGGAGAATATTCTACATCTCTGATTAGTTTCATACATGATTTACTTTAAGCAAATTTTGGACAACTTCTGCCTTTGGCTGACAATATTCAGAATATTGACATGAATACTCCTTATCCCAAAGAGAAAGATTAGTTAAACTTTTTTGTCCTACAGTCACAATATAATTTATAAAAACCAAGTAGTTATGGTACAGATGACTATCATATGCCCTTTGGAACAGAAAATGCTAAGACTGTAATAATTTTCTACATTGTTCTAAGCTTCTGAGCTCACATTTATGCTTCTTATTTCTCTCTATCTAGAGTAGCTACTTTACCAATTCAATTGAAGTTACTTGTTATAAATTTTTCATTATAAATATATAGGTCAGTACCTTCTTTATATTTTAGAGTCTTAAGCAAAGACTTGGTTTTCTATGAATTTCTACTATTATTTTTAGCAAAACCTAAATTTGGAAAGGAAACAATGTATACAGTAGCAAATCTGAAGATATGTCCATCTCTCAAGGTGTATGTAAAGTATAATAACATTATCCTCCAAAATTTACCATCATTTTCAAATTCACTATCATTGAATTATTATTTTTCTTTTGATAAAACCATAAACAATCACCATTTGTTTAAACATAAGCATATAAATCACATTTTTATATTTACTTTCATTCTTTTAAATTTTTATGTATAAAATATGCAGTTCAACCATAGTTACCTTTTCTTTTTCATACAATAATTGAGTGTATCTGAGTATTAAAAATGGATAAAGTTCTGTATAAGTGAATCTCACATTTTTGTAATATTCATTTTAATAGGCTCCTTGGTAATTTGAAATAATTGGACAAAAATAAAATTTGTCATTTTGTGAATATGAAAATGAACCGGTAGACTCCAAAATAAATGATTGTATGTGTCTAATTTAAATTAGAAAGCTCACTGTAGTTTTCACTGCTTTATGATAATTAATTGTAAGTTCATAATTAGACTAATGTAAGTCTCTAATTCACATGTTCAATTACTCAGATATCAGTAGCCCAAATCTTAAAATATTGAGAACACTACTGAAATGCAGTATATTTGAAATGTTCGTCTAAATAATGTTTCAAAACACATCAAGTAATAATTCAGAGGAAACTATTGAGGTAACCTGCAATTTCAGTGATCACTTCAGTGTCTGTTTTTATAATGTTAGCAAAATAAAGATTACAATGGAAAGGAGGAGTCTTTGAAAATGGGAATCCTCTCATCAGTACAGATGCCATCACTCTATCATGTTATGTGCCAGTGGAGGGGAAAGGTAGTAATAGGGAAATCCTTGAAGATAATTTAAGTACATTAGCAGTTAAAGGAAGATTAGTCTAGAGGGCAAGTAAACAAGTACTGAGGAACCTAGTGCAGTACAATATTTAATGGTCATAGTGATTATTCCCAGCCATTAGAAAATACATAATGAAGAGTATATTCTGGCTAGAAAGAAATGGACCTGTTCTCTGTGGTACAAAAATGGTGGATATGTATCACCAGCAGTATGTCCGACACATAAAATGCACAGCATCAGAATGAACCCTAGCCTACCAGTGTGCGGGGTTACGATGATGTGCCTGGGTAAGTCTACGAGTTTGACCAAATGTACCATGCTTGTGAGAGATGTTAATAAAGGCAATGGATGTGCAGGGCAGGGGATACATAGGAAATTTCTTTGCTATAAACCTAATACTGGCCTAAAAATATAAGGAATATTAAAAGAAGCTGGGCTTGATATCAGAGAAAAGAAAAATATATATGATTGTACATGTTTAAAAACAGGACAAATCTCTATCTTCTTTGGCTAAAATATCTACAGAGTACTCCACTGTTTACCCAGTATCCCTGGGTGGGAAACTGGCTTATGCTTGTCTAATCAAATGACAGTTTGGGGTGTGTAGTGGGCTGTACTCTGAGCAGTTAGAAAAGTCATTACCTTTCAGTGGTGGTAACTGAAAAGGGAGGTTTCTGGGTTGATAGAAATAGTGGGGTTTTTTTTGCTGTTGTTTTTACTCCTGAGTCTAGTCTCTCAGGTGTATTTAATTTTGGCATGAGCCTGACCTCATAATCTATACATTAATAAAATTTTTTATTGGCTAATCTTGATTGATGAAGTTCTATCAGCTGCTCTGTAATAATTTACCTTAATATTTAAAATGTATTTGTACCTAATTCTTAATGATATATAAGAAAAGCAAATAGGATTTAATTGCATCTGAGCCAAGGTCCAGTTTCATAAATGAAAAGAAATTGATTTAGTTGACTTTAAATTCATATTAAAATATAATATAATCATTTTGAATTCTTGGGAATTGCCTAGTCATTTCAGTAAACTAATAGTTTTTCAAATTAAATATGGTTGTAAGATAGCTTCATTATTATTGCTATGTAGTCTTTTATTTATAGTAGTAGTCTTCATGAAAAATATCTTGCATATTTTAAACTTTCTTCTTGGTCTTCATGTGTTACTGTCCAGTGCTGGTGAACCTTTCAGAGTTTTCACTGATATGGACAGCCCCCTGGGGTACATGCACCATAGCTTCGCCTCTACTGATAGACAAAGTGAATATATTTAAGAAAAGGCACTTAATTTCAAAAGCACACCATGCTATTATATACATGTATTAATTGTTTGGGGATGTGTTATGACAGAAATCACTTTTCAAACAAGTTTGGACATAATTTTGCCTGTGACTATTGCAGGAGCCAGGCCTGTGGCATTGCTGTTTATTTGTGTTCATAGATGCTATACTTGTAAAAAAAAAAAAAAAGACACTATACTTGTTATATTTTCCTGGGAGGCGTGTTAAAAGCCTTCAGATCTGCACTTTTACTCAACTAACAAGAACCCTCACATGGAATTTGCAAAACCTGTGACTACAATTCATTTATAACTCAGTAAAATGAATTTATAATAATACAAATTAATTTGAAGAATTTTGATATGTTTATGTTTTGAAACTGATAATTTCATTTTAGAAAGTTGTATTTTAAATGTGTTTATTAGAAAGAACTTTGAATAGTTAAAAAAGAAGCTCTGAAATCTCAGGAATCATCTATTATATATGAAAGAAAATAAATGACAGCTGAAATTTAAAATTCAATTAAGGGCTGGGGATATAGCTCAGTGGAATAAGCGCTTGCCTGGCAAGCGCAGGGTGCTGAGTTCGATCCCCAGTACCGCAAAAAAAAAATAAATAAATAAATAAATAAAATAAAATTCAATTAAAATAAGAACGTTTCCATACCTGCCTGTACTTTTCTTCAGATGTTGGTATCAGTACAATTTAAATATTCTCCAATTTCATCATTTCACAGAAATTCCCAACTATATGGCATGTTATATTTTTTTCCCTTCAAGATTGGAAAAGAGTTTGGTGAACTTTACCATTTCATTTTCTTTGTGCCAAAGCTAAAATAGAGTATGTTAGGTTTTCGTTTCCTATTTTTTTATATCGTGCTTTCTTTATGTTGATAGTGATAGTGTGAGGGTATTAATGAATATATTATGTAAACTGTTAGATTTGAGAACATATGAAGATATGTATGTATTTACTCAAACATTGTCAAATTTTAACAACACTGAGTTTTTTTAAAAAAACGTAATTCTATGGCCATGCCTCAAAGATCGAAGCTTAGGCATTTATGAGTAGTTACCTTGACCAAGTCATTCAATTTTTCTCTCCTTCAGTTTCCTTGTTTTTCAAATGGGATATAATAGCACTTGCTTCAGGAGAGTTAAGTAGTATTTTACAAATCCTCGCTAAGTGTTGTAAGTGCTAATTGAGTTCTAACTATGTTGTTATTTTGCAGAGATATTGTAGGTTTAGCCATGTACTTTGCAGTTTCAAAAGTATTATTTTTTTCAATGCATGGACTACTGGAAATAGTCCAAATACAGAAAAAGATGACTTTGAGTGAAATATACTTTTTATAGTTTTATGTCTTTGTGAAAACTTTGGGTGATTTTAGCAACTTTCAGATTTCCTTTAGCAACCTGCCTATTCCCATAAAATTATTAATTTCAGAGCCTTGAAATGTTTTCCTTGGAAAGATGTTTACAGAGAAGAAGATGGAGATGTAGAGAATTTGTCAACCTAAACAGCCTCGTAACACCGAAGTTCTCCCTTTTAAGTGTTTACTTTGCATTCTAGTCTCTGTGAAGACAGAAAATACAGAGTCTGCATTTTTCTAGTTTCCCATAGATACTAGAAGAAGTGAGCCAGGAAAGGTTTAGGAGAGATTTCAGTGTTCTATCTATTGATAAAACCAAGAATGAGTCTTGTGTGATTTCTCCTTGATGTTTTCAAAAATGAAAATGTCCCACACTGTGTGAATTAGCTACTCAAAGTACATTCATAACCGCTTCCTCCTGTGTCTTTGATTATTTTTCAGAGTGTAGTGTTTAAGCTACTGATTCCCTACGCTGCCTTGATTTTAGGGTCACTCATAACACACTATTCTGCTTTCAATGAAATGAGGTTTTCTGAAAGAAAAAAAGCACCAAATCATCAGGAGAAAATTCTTTGCTTTGTCTTCTTTCCATGAATTATTATGCTGAAAAAGTTTTCCAATCCCATCCTGCACTTTCTTAGACCCATAACCTATGTTTTTCACTTGTTAAAATGCACCCTGTGAGCACAACATCCCCCTTAGCAATGCCCTGTTTTCAGTATCGCTTTCTAGTTTCATCCTCATGACACAGCCTCTTTCCCCAAGCTCTTACAAACCAGGTCAGACTCCCTCTTTCATGTAGTATTCCTGTTTAAGACCGATCAAGTTTTTTATGTATGTGCAGAAATATTTGACTACAAGCCACAGACAGCAAGCAACATCTTATTTGTCCTTGAAGCATAAACAACCAACATTTAATGAGCCAGACATTATGGAACAAGCACAGTCTGAGCACACTTTACATGTATCAACTAATGCCGTGTTCATTTCAATTTATTATGTTTTAGGTAAAGCAACTGAAATAGTAAAAAGTAACATAGCACGTGGGTAGCAGACTTAATTTAATGCAGTTAGCTTGCTCCAGAACCTTTGTGATGAGACAAAACTGCTGTGAACTTACAGCTTTCAAGTGTGTAGAAAAGGTATTTCATATGCAAAATATGATTCATCCACTATAGTGCTTAGTGTATGCACATGCTTTAAATGATGTTCAAAGCTTTCTTATATTATTTTTATGTTTTTTAGATAATTACTATGTCTAAATGTCTATTGCTATTACACATTTACTTTGCTGCATCACATTCTTATGTGGAAAAACAATTATTTTTAAGTATTATAGTACATGAGAAGCATGGCAGAAACATTTAAGATGTATTTATTTTCTGGCCAGCCTCCTAGACATGCAAATTCAACATTTCTAAGGTGGGGACAGCAGAAATCTTTAAAAAAAGAAAGAGTCAGTGTAATTTATAAATATTTACATAATAAAGACTACATTAGTGAACCTGATTAAAAAGTAAAACAGATTTTTATTTGTTAAAACCTTCTGCCATTACAAATTTAGGAGGCTCATATAATTTTTTGTTAACATACAGAAAAATCCCTCCTTTAAAATATCTCAGAAGCTAGAGTTATAATTTTAGTCTATATTCCCTCTGGATGGTACATCTATAACTGGTACTTTGAGTATTAAAGATCAAGGAGAACTCATCAAGGCTCCCAGAAGCTCATTTCACAGAACGACTTATTGGACTTTTGAAACATAATTAAGCATAGTTAGCAATGCCATTTTGAGAAGGTGATATCACCTTTGATTTATTTATTTTTTTTAAATTTTATTTTAAAGACAAAAGAATGGAGACATATGAACCAGAAAAGCCATAAACAATACACAAAATACAAAGTTATACAGAATATAGTAGGGAATTAGAACTGGATGTTGTATTACATAGTTATCTTCACATTAGTTAACACAAAAACATTAAAGGAAATACCAAATTATAGATAAGATAGTAGGGAATTTGCACTGGATGCTGTATAATATAAAGTTATCTTCATTTCTGCTAATACAAAAACAACTGAGGAGATACAGAATTATAGAGAACATAGAAGGGAATTAGCTCTGGATGCTGTCCTACATAATGTTACCTTCATCTTTGTTACTCAGGTTACACAGATGATGGCCCTTTTGATCAGTTCGTTTTTTCTCCTCCCTCATCTCCGTTGCCCTACCACTCAATCAGTTATCTTCCCTTTGATAATAACTGTACTCCTGGGTTTATCTA
>PVLD010011350.1:0-65899 GCA_004027595.1 Dinomys branickii
GGTTTAAATGGAACCTCTAGACCTAATTTGCGGAGAAATCTCCAAACGGCTCTCCACAGTGGTTGCACCAGTCTGCATTCCCACCAGCAGTGTAATAGAGTCCCTATTTCTCCACAGCCTCGCCAGCATCTGTTATTGGATGACTTTTTCATACTGGCCAGTCTTACTGGGGTGAGATGAAATCTCGATGTTGTTTTTTGAACATACGTTTTATTTAAGTACTGGACACACTCCACGGTTGCTCTCTTCCCTGTACTCTGTGTGATTTCTCAGGGCACTTATTACCCCTGAATAGACTGTATATTTGTTTACTGATATACTCATGATGCGTACTGCGCACTAGACTATAAACACAATGAAATTAAAGAAATACTCAGTTAATGTTTAACGTGGAGTAATTTTAGGGAATAAATATGAGACAAAAAGTTTTATGAAGCAGGCACTGAATGAAACTGACATTCAAGAATTGTAAGGGGCTCACCTTGGGGTGGGGCCCATCCACACTCTGGTTCATTTTCTCCTAATAGTTTTTTACTTTTTTATTAAGGTGGGCTTGAAGGATGTTTCAGACCATCTCAACTTTATCAGTTGTATAAAGGACTGTTTCTGTAATGAAAGTTGCAAGTTTCTGTGGTTGTCTCTTAAGACTGTGATGTGAATTCTTGCCTGTCACTGGAATTCAGAGATTTTGCGGTATACAGCTTGGCAGCCTGCATGATAACAAACATGTTGCCTTAAATATAGTTGGTTGTCATTAAAAATGTTTTACTTGAAGAATAAAAGTTGTTGACTATTTGGCTGGTTGATGTATCCCAAAACCCAGATCATATTTTAAGCTTCCATGGTTGAGTCTGGACTGGGTTGTAATCTAAGTGTGTTGCAATGAGCCATGATCCATGCTATAATCTGAGTGGTCTGGTATTCACATTTTGTTGATTGAAGGAACATTTTGAGTTTCTTTTATGTTAGTTAACAATGTTAGGTACTAAGGATAAAGTGATGAGCCAAAGCAAGTAATGTTTCAGACTTCCTGGAACTCGCAGACTAGCGGGGAAAGACACATTTTGACCAATATCATGGAGATGTTATAGGCAGCTATCATGGAGAAGTTTAAGGAAGATTTCCTCAAAGCCTTGATGCTGGAACTGATTGCTGGGGGTTAAGAGATTGTTAGGTAAGCAGAGCCCCAGAGCTGCAACAACATCAGAAGCCAGTGTTCTGTGTTTCTTGGCCCAAGATTTGCCCAAGAACCTATAAGATCTTTTGCATGACACACAGAGTAAGGTTGAATGTATGAGGATCCAGACCATTCCTAGCTGTGGATTCATGTTCATCATTTGAAGTGCTCAAGTAATGCATAAATCATATCAGTTCAGGAGAAAGGCTGTAAATGAATTTTACATGTTGTATAGCTAACTGCCTTGAGATGCCATGGATATGTGTGAGGTCACCGTAGGGGTAGAATATGTAGTGAGATGTAAGAAAGGCCCAGAATTGAGATTTGAGAAACTCCAGCACTCTATGGCTTGATGTAGGAGCATGAACATGCAAGGAGTGGCTTCAAAGCGAGCAGAAAAATCAGAAAGTGTGGGATTACGAGAGCTAAGAGAAGAGTGGTCTCGAAAAAGAGGCACTGATCTATGGTGTCAAATGAACTTATGCAAATGGGCTGTGAACACCAGATGCTTGACTCTCCCCCTAATAAAGGGTGTTATGAAGTTATAATTACTTTTCATTGAATCCTGAGCTACTACCTGAAACATCCTCTTTTTTTCCTTGTGACAAAGTAATGGGGGTAAAATATAGGAAATTTACAAAGAAACACACACTAAACAAAGAGAAAGAATTCAAGAACTGACAAAGCCAGATGTGCTCTATTCTCTCCAACTCATAGCACAGATGGTCATTGGCAGCATCTTCCCCATAGGCGGTAACTGGCCTTCAGATGGCCTGCCGTGGTCCTCAGTTCTTAGTATTCACACCCTTGTGTAGTCTTCTGGCGTGCACAAGTGTTGGTCTTCCTGATCAATAAATGGAGCAAAAGTGCTTGTGTGTGACACCCCAGGTGAGGTCCTAAAAGTCATCCCAGTTGCTTCACTGCTGTCTTTTGAAGCACCTCTCCTGGAAGGAGCCAGATTCCATGCTGTGAGGACACTTAAGCTGCCCTGTGGGGAAGTGGTCCATGTTAGAAGTACAGAGAGCTACCACCAACCCTCACCAACCTGCCAGCCTTGAAAATGAGCCGGCTTGGAGGTGAATCTTCTCTTCCCAATCAAACCTTCAGATGCCTACAACCCCTAATAACCTCCTAAAACACCCAGCCTCCTAAGAGACCCAACACCAGAACCATCCACTCCTCAACCCACAGAGATAATGTGAAGTAGTAAATTCTTATTGTCACTTTCAGCTGCCGAGGCCAGGCCTAGTTTGCTATGCAGTACGAGGCTATTAGTATCTCCTTTTTTTTTTTTTTTTTTTTTTTTTTTTGACTATTACAAAAGTTTATTTAACAAAAAATTTAATGTGAAAATGTGTATAACCCAATTTTCAGTCAGTGAAACAAGCGCTTTGAAGGGGAGCATGGGTATCTGCTGAATAGTCGGCCATCACTCAGACACGTTCCAGGGCCTCCAGCATGATGATACTATTTCCTCGTATTACCACCATTCCAATATTGTTCTGTTGCCCACTAGTTGCCATCTCCACACATTCATCTATCACAAGATTCATAAAGGGATCAAACCCTCGCAATATTCCTTGGACATGTCTGCCACCATTTAATTTCAATGATAACTTCTTGTCCATGAATTTTTTCAGCTCGGGAGGGTGAGCTTTGCTCATCTTGTATAATCCGCGGGCTCAGAGATCTCTTGAAAGGGTAGTATCTCCTTTTGAAACAGAAGGTCAGATCAATGATGCTCTCCTTTTCCCAACTGTCAGTCAGCAAACATCTGTGTAGCTGAATCTTTGAGGACATCTTTGAAATAATGGTCCAGGTATAGACTTGCTAAATGAAAGAAGATGCAGAATTCCAGTGGTATATCACTGAGTCTTGCAGTGTTATCAGCACTGACCTTGAAGTATGTAGTCAACCTAGCATGACTCCTACCTCATTCATACTCTAGTCTGAAGAGCTGTATCATTGTTTCCTGTGTGGAAACAGTTAAACTAGATGTAATGGAAGAAAATAGAGGAATCCTTAAAGGTTATAGGAAGCAGGGAATGCTCTGAACATGGGCTGACTATAGAAGATCATCTTTGTAAATAAATGAGAAAGATCTGTATTAAGGCTACTCACTCACTGTGGCTATGCTGACATAAGAGACTTCATACAATGACGGAAGTATTTGATGTGGGAGATGAAAACACACTGGTAGATGAAAATTCACTCTCTATGTAAGAGACATGTGGAGAGAAGAGAAAGGAGGTGAGAATAAAAGAAACAAAGCCCCCAAAGCAATAGACGATACTTACGGTGTTAGAGAGTTAGAGGGAGACGTACTGGGCACAGCTAGTGCTCCCACCTGGAGCAAGCTGCTCCTGTTTACGGGCAGGAAGCTATAAAGTTCCAACAGCAACAGTATCATGCTCTTCAAAGGCCTATTTTTAGAATGCTCCTGATAATTCCCCAAGAGCTGCTAGATCTGAATGAAAAACTCCAGGTCTCTAGCCCCCCTATCCCTTTACCAAATAAAGGGCTATTGATTTACTAATGGCATTCATATCCTGCTTCAAGTAACTCCTGAAGAAGAAAGATCTTACCCAGAACCCAAGTGGCTAAGGACTTAGAAAAACTCATGATCACAGGTGGACAGGTACCCAGAAACAGGCTGAGAAACATAGAGGCTAAAAGAAGCATTTATGGTGGCCCTGAAAATAAATATAGCCACAGGACTCAGTGGGCCTCTGAAAGTACTATGTGGACAACAGGGCCCCATGTTATTGGAATGAGAGAATTTTCAGAAGAGCATGGCTGAACAAAGGCCTCCGGGATGCGTGGCAAACATGTTCCTTGGTGTCTATGCCAGATTTGCCATTAATTGGCTGCGTATGTCTTCCCCTGTGACCTTACTCTGGACTCACAGCTTCCTTTGTGAAAGAAGGCCTTCCTGGGCACTCACTACCTGGAAGCCATGTTGTTAGCATTTTTCTCTACCTAGGATATTTATAGTTTTTTCTCTGGTCATTTGCCTTTCTCTGCTCCCTGAAGAATTGTTCCCAGGGATGAGAGTTAGACACTTCCAATGAAAGAGGGGATGAGGACATGCAGAGAGAGGAGAGGATCAAGAGGCTAAATGAGGTGGGGAGGCAGGAAAAGCACAAGGGAGACACATTAGAGCAAGGGGTAGGAGAAACCAGGTGGGAGCTGCCATCATCCAATGACACAGAGCAGTCAGGACTGAGAATAGAACCCAACAGCTACAACCTGGGAGCTGGAAAAGCTCACTCTGGCCATAAAGTGCCAACACCTTGAGAAACTGCTTCATTTCTGAGACCTTGAATTCCTTACTCGTAAGAAGAAAGTAAGAGTAGAACACAAGGCTTTTATTGTCTTGTGTGTTAAATGGGACAATGTCCCTAAAGCCACAAGAATAACACCTGACACCCTGTTGCTATCAGTGTCACTCACAGATAGTGAAATGTCTCCCTGGTTGGGACACTGGAAAGATGATGTGGGTTTTGCTGAAGTCAAGCGTAGTGACGCTGTGGAATGAGAGGTCAGGTGGGGAGAGTTGTGATGGCGAACCATTTAGGGCTTTCAGTGATAATAAACAACCCGTGCATGCCATAGGTTCGTCAGCACTGGTTGATTAAGTTAAAGAGCAATGTTGATAGACAGTTGGGGGAAGGAGAGCTTCATGTCTGAAAATAATTTTTAAAATGAGAATGGAAGAAAGTACTTTGGGAAGTGTGCTTCACTTTCCCCCCGACTCCTGAGCCCTAAAAGGGCAGCAGTTTTACCCGCTCTTGAAAGCTGCCCTTCAGAGAAAGGCTTTCTGGGGGCTGAAGCCAAGAACATGATGCATTACTGTGGGTCCCTCCTCCATTCTATTCTGTACGGTATTCCTATCATAGCCTTAGGTATTTGGACGCTGGCAAGGGGGTCTTACTCTCGGTGCGTTCTGAAGGCACCTGGAAATGTACATGGTCAAATGTGCCTTTCTTCTTTCGTTTGCCTTTGGCTCTTTTCTTAGATGTTCTCCTTACACCTTTACAGCTGTGCTTTTTCCCCAAGAGGGAGGCTGAATTATTATTTTGGTGATTAACAGATAAAACGTAAGGGGTGGCAGGGCCCTGTGTGTGATCATGAAGGTTACACCCTGGTCAGCCACAGGAGATGCTATTCATGTAGACTACAGAGTGAGTGGTGCCTCTTAGTGTTATGCAGGGGCGATCTGTATTACACTATGCAGTGGTACTCAGGGCAGCAGAGGGGACTTTAAATGAGGATATTCAAACGAACAAACAACAACACACACACACACACACAAAACGGAAGTGAGAGCATGTTTAATGGAACTTTCTGGGGAAAGCAACACAGCAAGCATATGGGTAACTGCTCTGGAGGCTGCATGCCAGCTGGGAGGTCAGGAGGGCAATTTCAGCCTTTGGGCAGCTCATTAGGGTAGAGCGAGAATGGATGGGAAGACAGAAAGCCCCATCCTGCTAAATCACCAGCACCCACACAGGATCGGCCTGGACCAACCCAAAGGGCTGCCTGGCCGAGGACTGACTAAGCACAGGACTGCAGAGTTGGCAGGACATCAAGGCTGGTGGGGCAGGCAATGGCTGAGAAGCGACATTTGTGAATGAATGTGATGAATTATTTCTGTTTGTTTAGAATAAAGCCCAGCTCCGTCTCACACAAGTGGAACAAACAAGTGTGAGACGCTGAGATGGTTGGAAATGGAAGATTGCCTGACAGGCTTTTTAGACGGTAGCTGGGGCTGTCTGTAAGGGTAGCAGAGACAGCAGTCTGGCCACCAGTCTTATGAATGACAGGAGTGCACTGTTAATACTTTGTCTCTTTTTATTTTAATTAGAAAAAAATTTGTTCTGATCTCAAAAAGAGCACATTGCCTTGTGGAAAATATAGAAACATAAAATCATGAAGAAAATAGAAAGTAACTGTAATTGCAGAATATGGCCACAGTTATTAATGTAAATTCATTTGCAATGCATTTCTCTCAGGAGGGCCCAGCACTCTGCAGACATTTCCTGATTTGCTCCATAGTACAGGTGTGTGTGGTGGTGGTGGTGGTGGGCATTGGAAGAGGGTGGGACCTCCTTTTATTTTCATTATGGGAGAAAAATCAAAATAACTAATGAGTGATTTGCTCAAAGTCAGTGAAATTTATGATGGCACTCTTTTATCCTCTGCTTCTGGCCTCTAAAGGTAAAAATAACTTGAAGAATTCGTTATCCAGTGCTTTCCAAGTCTTAAAACCTTCCCTTGTGGTAACAAAGAGCTGTGTGTTACTTGCCTAGGTTCTGGAGCAGAGGCAGACGTGATTTAAGGGAACTATGAGGTGGAAACCCAGGAGACAGGACTTCTGATCACTTCACCTCTGTGGATCCACACCTTGCTCAATATCTTTATGTATAAGGCACAGGATGAAAATATTGTTTCCCATAATGGTACAGCACGGGGGAAGTCATGTACATGAATAAGAATATATAGGGACAGGTGAGCCACTTATAGGAACAGGTGCATTGTGGATCTACCTCTCACTGTGCTGTCCATTATGGGGGCCCCCAGCTACATGCAGATATAGGTATTGAGCACTCAATATGCAGCTTATAGGAAATTAATTTATAAAATTTTATTTAATGTTAACTAAACATAAAAACACACTCAATTCAGATGTTAAAAGACTTTTAAGTTTTTGGAATAACTGAAGTATGTGAATCTAATTCTGAAATATAAATTGTTTGAAATCTAACTAGAGAATGAAATCCTTCTCATGAAAACAAAGCATCTAAATTTGAGATGTGCTGTACAAATACCAACTCCCCACAAGGAATGTAAACATTATGGACTGTGAACATGTACAAATAAAGAAAATGATCTGGAAAAGAAAAACAAAAAAAATTGAAATGTACTATAGGTATAAAATACATACCAAATCTCAAGCTCTGTGTGAAAGATACCTCAGTGATAATTTTCTGATGGTAATCACATACTCAAAATAAAATACTTTGAATTTATCAAGACAAATAAATATTATTTAAATTGTGTGACTTTTTAAATGTAACTACTAGAGATTAAGGCAGTCATGCAGGTTTACTTTATGCCTATTGAAGAGCCCACATACATATGCCTGTAACAAGTCTCCAGGAGGGTCTACTAAGCTACGAGGGTGAGGCCTGACTTACAACCATAGCTCAGAGGTTCCTCCCTTGTTTGACTAAAACTGTGGATTGGGCTCATTGTGTAGGTGTAGAAGTCAGAACAACTAGGGTTTCAGTGTTGACTGCATTTGCTGGTGAAATGCATTTTCTTCTTTATCAGCTTTCTTTTGCACTATGTACTAATTTAAATGCTACAAAAACATTTTTGCAAGAGCACGAGGAACTTTCATGTGCCCTGCACCTAAAGATCCCATGCACATTTCACAAATGATCCATTAATGTCCCCTGTAACAAAGGTCCAATCCAGAATAGTGCATTATGTCTCTCAGTGTCCTTCAATCTGGAATGATTAGCCCCTCCACCCTTTGACCTGCATAACCTTAATATTTTTAAGCTTACAGGCTTGCTATTTTGCATGATGTCCCTCAGTTTGGGCTTATCTGATGTTTCCTCATTTTGAGATTGAAGTATTTGTGAATTTTGCCTGGGACTGTCGCAGTGGTGCTGATGTGATCTCACTGGGTCCTATGAGGTACGCGTGATTTGTGTCTGTCTTATCACTGGTGCTGTTAACTCTGACCACTTGAATAAGATGGTGACTGTTCTCTGTGTAATTACTAAGAATTTTGAGGGAGATAGTTCAGACATATGAAATATCTTATTTGTCATCAACTTGTACCCCCTGGTGTACCATTGATGTGTGTATCTTGCCTAAATGGATTATCATCATATTTGTTAAATGCTTTTCCTCAGGTATTAGTGGTATTCCATTGTAAGAAAAGGTTATCTGCCTATTTACATATAAGCAAAATCAGATACCTGAGAGATATAAAGTATGGCCTTATGTATTTTTATTTTATTAAATGGAATATAACATTTTTTGTCCTAAAGTTCATGAGGGACATTTTTAAAAGGTGACCCTGTGTCCTTTTGTCATGTATCTATAATTTGTTGGGTAGTCATTTTTTATGATGCAGTGTTCCAGAGCTGGTTTCATACCAGCTTATAAGATTCCATTGTTAAATTTGTGAGCATCAAGTGGTGTTGCATAGCCTCAAGTATGGTGGGAGTATTTACTTTATAGAGATTGGCAAATACATGCTACAAGCAGATCTGTTTCCTCACAGATCTAGTTTTACTCTGTCACGAAAAAAGATGTTGAAGGCACATCTTATACTTTAACTACCACAGTTAAGTAATAATCTATTTCTCCCAGGAGTGCTAATTCCTTTTAGTATAGAATAACATGGAGAATTCAAGATCCTAAAGCTAGGTGAGTACTTCTGGGTGGACCGAATTAGGAAAGACTGTGTGTGTGTGTGTGTGTGTGTGTGTGTGCACGTCTGCCTGCTCAGCAGGAAAGATATGCATATATGCAGGAATATGCATAATTTGTCTTAACTTGAAATCAACATTTTATTTTGGAATACTTTTAGACTTACAGAAAAGTTAGAAAGAGTACTGGATTCCTGGGTACTTTTTACTTAGCTTCCCCTGTGTTAATATCTTACATACCCATGCTACATTAGTACAAACTATTATTGGTATGATACTATTAACTAAATGACAAACTGTATTTGATTCTTACTGTTTTTTTAGTAGTATCCGTTTATCTTCCAGAATCTGATCCAGAATGTTATACTGTATATAGTACATAGACACACACATACACACACACACACACACACACACACAGGCAATTTTTACTTGTCGTGTCTGTTTATCCATCTATCTACCCAGCCATCCACTTCTCCATCTCTGTTCCTCTGTGTATGTAATTGCACCCCATTTACTACAAACTGGAATATTTCTTGACATTGCCAAAGATCTCTTGGGGTAAAATAACCTTTCTCCTCTTGCCAGTGGAAAACCATGGAGTAAAATGGTTGGCTTTTTCTTAAGTAAATAAGTAAAATGTTATTCAACAAGTTTAAGAAACAGGATAATGATTTAGGCTGAAAATAATCCTAGTTTTGATCAAAAGCTCCTGATCTGAGCCTCAGTTATCACTGGGGTATGAAATACTTGGTCATCATAGGCTTTTTCTAATGGGACTTTGAGTAACAGAGCTTCCTAGGAGAGAATTTTAACTTTCCACACAACTTTCAGATTAATCCAAACATTACCTTCTAATTTTTCTTCCACCTTCCATTCTACCATCTTACATATAAGTGAAATGCAATATTCCTTGTGAAATAAATGAGCAGAAATTTGTTAACTTTCCTAAAAAGAAGAAAATGGGGAAACTATTAGCACATTGTATAAAGGGCTTCCTTTGTCAGAAAGACTTTAGGAAATCAGTAGCAATCAGAGTCAGAATTCAGGAAAATTCTTTAGAAATACTCTAGTTTTTCACTGGGGCCGCAAACAGTTTTGTACAAGACCACAGGACACTGCCAAAACCAGTGAATTCTATGGTAGTCTGTAATCACATTTCTTGACAATTTGGTATTAAAGAACTAACGAGGAACATAGCAAACAAAATTAATAACAATATAGTGATTGAGTAAACTAAACATGAGCTACATAAATAAAACTTGCACCTCAGGACAACCCTGAAGCTGTCACAAAAGCGAAGTACCTGTTGTTTTTGCACCATCACTTAAGGTGGGGATTTCTGGGGTCTGGGTCATGAAATAAGAGTTTGTATTCCTACCCAGGACTGCATAGCAACAAGCCTTTTTGACAGCAGACTCAATGAGAATCTTCAGTACAGTCTTCTGGGGTGCAGATTTTGGTGTATGAATACCTTCTGGTAACTTGCCATGATTAATGTAATAGGTTGCTAATATATGAGCTCTTGATTTTTTTTTGGTTTTTTTGTTTTGTTTTGTTTTTCTTTTTAGCTCTTGTTTTCTCTAAAAATCAATCTAAATGAAGCAGAGTGGGTTGGCTCAGGAACTAAAGAGAGAGCTCAGATTGATGGATCGGCCTGCTTCCATCAGTAGGTCTTTGCAAGCCACCAGGGGGATTCAGACCATTCTTTCAGAAAGGATGCCTTGAGGCCAGCAGTCTCTAAAGTTTGGCTGTGATCTTTCTGGGAGACTTCCAAACCAGCTTCCGCCATCATATCACACCTCCCCATGGCTGAGACCTGACTGTTACACCGCCTGTGTCCACACCCCAGCCCCACTGTGCACCGCAGCTGTCCACCAGTACCAGCCAGGGTAGGAAGGGGAGAGAGTCACCGTCAGAAAAGAAAAGGAAAATGAAAAAAGAAAAAATCAGAAAGAGAAAGAAGCATTTAGGAATAAGTTTCTGGGGCCACGTTACAAAAAGGGATAATGATTCTTAGTGTAGTTACTTATTGACATTCATTGAGGAGCATATAGTTTATTTTAGCTGGAGTTTGCGATGTAGCATCTATATTTAATTTTGCAAGCTGTCGGGCAACTCATATATTTACAAACACAGTCCCGGAAACAATGTGTTTTCTGGTCACATCTGCATCTGTAACATCTCGGGAGCTCTGTGCTGTTTGGCACCGCTCAGGGCATCACCATTTTACATACTGGTTGGTGCCAAGGCCCAAACAGGGCAGAGCATGGGCTAAAAGTTCAGATTCGATGACAGTCCTGGCAGAAAGCCAATAGCAAGAGAAACACTGAGGACTGTAGGTCAGAATGAAAGTGGCTTGTCAGCGCCACTTCAGTTCTGCAGCCTGCACCGTGATGAGCAGTTTCCATGTGATTGGCTCAGGTTTATTTCAGTTTTGCAGGCCTTAAACTATTCCATGTGTATACAGAGGCTTTGCTGAAAAGTGAGCTGGGGTTTAGTGATGGAAGCCAGGCTGCTGGGCAGAGGCAGGGACAGAGAATGGCTCCTCTCTGGAATATGGGAGTAGCTGTTAGCAAACAGTGCGGAGTAGATGACTAAGCCAACTTCAGGAGCTGGACCCAGAGAGGACGGCTGGGTGTGCCCACAGGCAGAGCAAGATAGCGCGGTTCAGGCAATCTGGGGAGCAGGACGTCTGACTTGCTGGCCAGAACACTTGAAGAGGAACTCTAGGGGGCAGTGCAGCTCAAAATCAGGCAAAGGGCAGACCGTGCTGGAGGTCTCCCTGCACCGGAAGTAGAGGAGCTGACGCTGACAGCATGAGGAACCAGCACAGGTAGAAGCCCTTTACAGCTTAGATGGACATGTGGGGATTGGACAGAAAGGAAGGATGAAAGGGCCCTCGGACACAGTCTTAGTTGGGCTTCAGGGTATGATGGATGAACAGTGTAACCCAGGGGCACACAGGAAACCAATTGCGGGTTGTTCAACAGACTCAGCTGGGAAACTATGCCTGACCTTACAGGCTTTGAAATGGCACAAGTGTAATATCTGTCTTCTCTTAAGGCCCTACTGACTGGCCATCTAAGCAGGAGCCACAATGTTTCCAATGAGCAGGAGTCCTAACTGCTTTCAGCCATTATAGGGAAAAGCTTTTAGGTGAATCTGATTGTATACGCTAAGATTTTAGATTTTTCCTCAGCACACAGCAATTTTTTAAGCGAGAGTCACCTAAAGAAACCTAGAATAACCTCATCTGTCTGCAGCTCCTTTATGAAAGTCTATGACTATTAGGTTTGTAGATCGTTCAGATTGTATTAAGAATTTCTTGGGCAATCACTACTGGCTTCTCCGTTCCTGAGTTTTCTCCTCTGTGGAATGGGCATAGCTCCACTGGACATGAGATGCTCCTCAGCTTTCAATGGGGTCATGTCCAGGTAAACCCACCATGGGTTTAAAATATGGTGTTGAAAATCCATGTAAGACACCTACCCTAGCAAACACCATGGTTTAGAAACAGAGTACACTTTGGAATATTGGTTGCCAAGCAGCAAGTGAGAGTATCGTATTATATGTCACTATCCCAGGCTGAGATCAAAATTCAAAATTCAGTTCAAATGGGCTAGGGGTGCAGCTTAGCGGCAGAGAGCTTGCTTAGCATGTCAAAGTCTCTGGGTTCAATTTTTAGCCCTGGAAAAAAATGAAAGTTTACTTTGTACTGAGTGCCTATAGTTTTCAGGAAATAGTAAAGTCAAAATTGCCATAAAGAAGGATAAACATGGGTCATTTGTAAGAAAATGGATGTACCTTGAGATGCCAATGTTAAGTGCAAGAAATCAGGCACTCAAGCTTAAATATTACATGGTTTCTCTTATATGAGAAACTCAAATTATAAATAAAGAATGAGATAAAAGATAGATAATAGGAAATAGGGAGATAGATTTCATGTAAATGGGTGGGGGGAGGGAAAGGGATGAAAGCTGGGATGTGTTACGTGCACATACCAATGTCTCATGAGGAACGTAATCATTATGTGTTAGCAACATGTACTAGTAAGAAATAAATTGAAAAAAATCACACATGGAACCATCTTTAAGTCAGGAATCAAGGGCAACAATGTCAACTTAATAGAATTTTGTAAGCATTATGTGAGTTAGTGCCAGGGAAGTGTTCAGATCAGTGTCTGGAACATAATAATAAATATCTAAATATATCAGAGATGATTATAATGTATTTCTACAACTCATGAGTGTTATGCTTTGAAAAGTCTGGTACACCACAGGCATCCATGAAATGGAGAGAAAGAACATGCTTCAGGCTTAGCACTGAGAGACCCAGCTTCAGTCCTGGTTTTTATCCTAAACCTGTGGTTGGACCTTAAACAACTCTTTGTGCCCCTGTGGCCATGTTTTCCCACCTGTTGTACAATGTGAAGGGGATTTTATCAATGACTCTTGACTGAGAGTTGTATTAAAGGCTCCAGAGTGTTTTAAAAATACTCCAGTGTATCCCAACCCAACACCTATCATATTCTGTTTTCTTTGCTCTCTACTTCAATTCCATTCCCTGCCTCCCCCAACACCCACTGACACACAAACACCTTTGGCTAGTGAGAAAGATTGGCCAGATCACTTCCTGGTAGAAAATAGTTAGGGACAAAAAGCTATTGAAAGGGAAAATAACCATGTTATCAACACAGAACCTAACTTTGAAAGGCTTCTTGGAGAAAAATAAGTCTGAAAGATGTGATGGACAGTTACAGACACAGAGAAGACAGGAAGAAGTGGACAATGGCAAGCTCCACTGGGGGGAGCTGGGGATATAGCTCAGTGGAATAAGCGCCTGCCTAGCAAGCGCAGGGTCCTGAGTTCAATCCCCAGTACCGCCAAAAAAAAAAAAAAAAAAAACAAAGCTCCACTGGGGAATCGAGCGACCACAGAATGAAGGCAAAGAGTCCTGGATTGCTGCCACTGCCAAAGTCATCTACTGTGGAGGACCAGTGACTCCTCTTGGAGAGGCCTGAAGGGATGTTTGGTCGTGAGGGCACAGTGTTTAATAGTCTTTACCTCACAGGCTTCAATTTTCTCACCTGTAAACAGCATCAGTAACAAACAGAAAAACCCACTGTTGGGTGAGGTTGTGTCTATATATTGTACTTCACTCTAACAGCCTATGTCTGGACAGTGACAAAAATAGCAGCAAGCACACTCATACACTCCACTCCTGTGACCTTCATCACAGGCCAGGCACGTTCTAAGGGCTTTACAAATATTAACTCTTTTAGTTCCCACAACTCTGTAAAGAAGCAGGAATACTGCTCTGCTTTGGAGCGGCTGGTGGGGAGGCCTGGGAGAGCTAGGTAGATTGGTTCTTGGGCCAGAGGGACTGCTGGGATTTGTGAAAGAAGGAGGATAATGGAAAGAATTTTGAAGACATGCTTTTGCATTGCACAAGGATGAGGTTTGGAAGGCTTGGGAATGTGTAACGTTTTATTTGAAGGTTCTACTTGATCAGTGGTGCCACCTTTCTTTCCTGGAGACCTCTTGACCTTGGGTAAGGCTTTGGGGCAAAGAGGGCTCCCTGCCCTGCATACTGTGACCCTGGCTTCATCATTCTAGGCACGGGGCCAGTCTGTCAGTTAGAGTGTCTGGCCAAGAAAAGGCCAAGGACACTTGGCAGACAAGTATGAAGCCTCAGCAAGTGACAGATGACTGTTCTTCCCAAGTTATGGACTGGTTATCACATAGAGAAACCTATAAATTTGGAGTACTCAAGGAATGGAGCCTACAAGGTCTAACATCACAAGAGTGGTTGGTGTGTGTGTGCATGTTTCATGTGAAAGTTTTTAAACTTATGGAAGGATTCTCAAGGGCTGTGCTTTGTTCCTGCCCCATGATGGTAAGGGTCTTATGTGCCCTGTCCACCAGATTTGTTCCCACCACTGAGGACAGCCCTTGTACATAGACACTGCTTAATAACTGATTGACTGTTTGATGGACAGAGGTGAATGAATATAGGGAAAGCTGAATTATTGGCCTAGAATCAGAATATTTGAGTTCCAATTCTGCTTGTTTGTGGAGTGGCCTCCAGAGAGCCCTTTTGCCTCTCTGAGTCTCCTCTAAAAGGTCTCAAATTAATGTAAGAACATGTAGTAAACAGTAATTATGATTAGCATTTTTCTTTGCATAAATAATCATTAATATTGTTGCCCTGCTTCTGTGCAGTGAGGCTATCCATACCCTCACCAATGTTAAGTCATTTCCTGAGTACCAGTGGGGTAATAAATGTATCAAATGCAGCTTGCTGCTTCCACGCCAGTCCTGGCAGTGAAGCTGAAGGTCATGTCATGGGACCTGAGGAGGACGGGGACCACAGAAGTGCCACGCCTGCCTGGGTCCACATAAGGGAAGAGTGGAGTTGATCGTGCTTCATGGAGTGCGGCCAGCATCATGCTATCCGGCGCAGTGCCACAGCCTGTGGACAGTGGCAGACCCTTCCGACCAAGGGAAGGGTCTGGTCACGGGTCTGAACTGGTGGCGCCTCACCTCTACCCTGGACTTTAAGTGCACCCTATTGTTTATATCTACCCTCTGTTCATAGGAAAAATAAGTTTTGCATCAAGATGACAAGAACAAGTAACATTTCCATGAGTTTTTAAAACCACGGACACCCTCAGATTTATTCAGGAAAACATCTCCTCAACAGAACTGGCCAATTAACCACTTAAATGGCTTGAAAACTTATTTAATGTCACTGCCTAATTACTTTATGAAATGTCAGTGCTCTAGCAGGCAAAAATTTCTGCTTCATATCTCACTTCTCTTATGCCTCACACTTTCTGAGACACAGAGTTGGCTTCTAAAGAAGTCTGAACTCTTAATGCCATAAATATCGTATTCGCATAGAATTATGAAACTTCAGCGCTGCGCACAATGCTGGGTACTGTCTCACCTCCTAAATCATTTTACTGATAAGTGAAGAAAGGGCCCCTGAGGGAAGTCCCTTGCCTAAGAGCATTAGTTTATAGGTAGCAAATCATTGCTCTCATATCTGTAAGTCGTGCAATTTGTACACGGAAGAGCAGCTAGACCTGGACCTGCTACCAAAACAGACCGCTGTGCATTCCACTTGTCCAGCCTCCGTGCTCCCACCTGTTAAAAAGGCTAATATTATTATCCATGCTTCATAAGTGGTAATTACTACTCATGTAGTAAATGATTTATGATGGTATTTATTAATAATAATAAACGTGAACAGTTTTATTAGTTATAACCATACGCTCGCACCTATAGCTTAGTCATACTTGACTCCTCCAGGAAATAACCCCTCCTCCTCCATAATTTCCAGCGAGGAAGCCTCTATTTCTACTTCATCTGCCGAGACTTAGTACACTAGTAGCTGAGGTCCTAAACCTTGTTGCTTTTGACACACCAAGCATAGGCAGAGATTAAAAGAAGTAGGAGGATACAAAAAACTCCCCTCCCTAAATCCTCAACTGGGTAATAACCTCAGGGCGTGGAGGCGTGATTCTTATAAGCAATACCGCTTTGAAGACCGCAGTGCCTACCTCTCCTGTGACCTCCACTATCCGTGCTTTTCTCTACTGACAAAACTGTGACCCATTTCATTCGTGGCTTAAAGAACAGATTTGAGCTAACGCAGTCAGCCGAGGAAAACCTACAGCTTGTTTTACTTGTACCTTTGGTGCAAAGCCAATTTATTATTTGTCTAGGTGTAAAATTGCCTTAAGTATGGTGAAAGCATATGAAACCATTTGGCGATCTCAGGTGAATTTATAATGTTTCCCATCAGGGAGTGCATGCATTAGTAGACCAACAGGTAACATGGTGGTTTACTTGTACAATCAGCTTTAGGACAAGATGGAGAAGCGGAAGCGTGAAGTCGAAGGTGCTAATTGTTTTATCCACCTGCACTTTAGCGAGAGCACTGGGAGTTGTGAGAATTTAGACAGTTAAAAGTTGCTTGACAGGTTGCTGTTACAAAATCTCTTGTGATATTATTATGGAGAATAAACAAGAAATGGTCAAAAGCTGTTCCTCTTCAAACGCCTGATTTTTATACAACTGTCAACACAGCAATTATTTTGGTTTTTTTTTTTTTTTTTAGGGTGGAGGAACATGTTATAGAGATTTTTTTTTTAAAAAGAAAGTTTTGAAACCTGTTTAAAACTTCTTTCTGAAAATGAAGTGTTCGGGTTTTGTTTTTTTTTTTAAGTCAGTGTGTCTTCAGATCCTGAGGAAAAGCAATGAAGCGGAAAGCGTGTGATTCCAAGGCCAGGTTTTTGAGAGGAGCAGCAAGCACTGAATTCAGGCATTCTTGCTGCGCTCAGCAGACTTGGGCCAGCAATCAAAACCATTTGATTCTAAAGCTGATATTCCTATAACCAGGCAGGTTCCAGCACATTGTGAGCTCTGAAAAAGCATAATTACAAACAAAGCACGACAAACCGCACACTTAATATAGCTCGCCTGCTTCCCAGAGCACACGTGAGCTTTTCACGTGTACACTCTCACCTGTCCTTAGGAACCCTTGCTTGACACCTTTCATGACAGCACCAAGACAAGAGGGGAAGTGGCCAGGAAAGGCCCCTGTTGTTCCTGGCTCACAATGACCCCTTGATGAAAGGCGTGGCATCCATGCATCAAATGTGTTGGAAGACAGTGGAGTGAAGGGATGGCCAAAACCTACATGTAGCTGGGTGTGGTAGTGCACACTGGTAATCCCAGCATTAGGGAGGCTGAGACAGGAGGATTACTGTGAGTTGGAGACCAGCCTGCACTACAAAGTGAGCTCAAGGATAGCCTGAACTGCGAAGACCCTGACCCTGTTTCAAAAAGACAGAGGAAAAAAAATAAAGAAAACCAACACGTGGTCTCTGACTTTCAAGGTTTTATTGACTCAGCAGGGAGGGAGTGGTGTGAGCACCAGGTGGGGAGATGATCACCATCCCTCTTGCTCAGGCAACTGCAGCGCGAGCTTCTTTGCACTCAGAGAATACCAACTCATCTTCCTCTGGCAGCGCTAGGCCTGGGCAGAATGGGAGAGAGTGTATTGAGTTGTCCTTAATGGGTCTGCATTAATTTTCTATTGCTGTGCAACAGATTACCAGAAGCTTAACATAAAACAATACTGTTTATGGTATCACAGTTTCTTGGCGTCAGGAGGAGCCTGGGTACAAGTGACCTGGGTCCTTTGTGCAGTGTCTCACCAGACTGAAATCAAGGGGTTGACCAGGGAACCAGCTCCCACAAGGTGCTGAGGGGCCTCTTCCCAGCTCACATGGTTGTTGATTGAACTGTCAGTGTTTTCCTTGCAGTTGTGTGACTGTGGTACCAATTCTCCTGCTAGGGGATTGGTCTCAGTTCCATTCCTTGCCACATGGACCCAAAAGGCAATTCACAACATGATTTCTCGCTGTCTTCTGGGTCAGTTGGAGCTTATTGCTTTGACGCTTCACTTTCTTCTGAAAGCTCACCTGATTAGGCCAGGACCACCCAGGATATTGTTATCCATCAGCACATCTCACAGCTAGCACCATCATCGGCTATCAACCTGCACTTTCAACACATTCTGTGTTCTTCAGAGCTTAACTCAAAGTCAGTGATTAGTACCCTGACCTTAAAGTGCTGTCTTCTCCTACTCACTAGTCCTTCTCATACTCAAGGGGAGGAGATTGTATAGGGCATGCAGGGAAGGACATGGGATCTGGGTGAGGGCACCTGGAAGTCCTGCCTTCCATGTGTCTCTCCGCCCGTGTCCAAGTCCCTGGCTGTGTTTGCTGCCTTGTCCTCTGTGTCACATAGGCGCAGTCTTCCGAAAGATTATTCTTTTTCCCCCTCCATCAATATGTCTACAAAATAGAGCAATATTTTATAAAAGCAGTTCATCACTAACGGTAGAGTTTCAGGTAATATAATGAGCACTTGCTTTTGTATTGTCAGTGCCTAGCATAGTATCTAGTACGTAGGAGACCTCAATTTATGTTTCTTCAGTAGATGAATATGTGAATGATTAAACAGGAAACATCCTGGGCATTCGCCTCAGAGAGCATCCATATAAAAATGCCTTCTCCCTCCATGTGCAAGGATGAGTTCTCTTTTTAGTTTAAATCACTCCCCTCCCCCTGGTAATGCATGCTTATTATAAAACACTTGAGGATGTTCCTTCTGTCTGTGATTTTATTTTTTATATTTAATTTTTTAATCCATGTGGAACTAAGTTCCCAGTAGTATATATAAAATATTCCATCTCTACCCAATTAGTCTGTCATGTTTCTTTTCTCATATACTGCTCTTATATATAAGGTGCAATTTGTGAGCCAGAACTACGTATTTTAATTATTTGAATTTTATCATGTTCTAAGATTCAAGAGGGAAAGGCGAGTGGTGGCCCATTTCTCTTCTTTCAGCCCCCTCTCAGCCAGTTCATTAAATAAGAGTCTGTCTTACTCCTGCAGCTGCGCAGGCAACATAGTGGTCTTTGGCCAAGTCTGAACATATATCTAGGTTTGTATTGTACTTCTGTGCTTTCCTATCTCAACATCTCTGGGTCCTACTGAAATAGAAACTTCGAATAATACTTCTGATAAAACAAATTTACTATGAGAACAAAGGCGTCTTCAAAGAATCACCCGCATCTAATAGGTGTCAATATCTATCAGCTAGAAGGGAGGAGTAACTCACTGCCCTGCCACGCACGTGTCTGTGCCCGCATCTTCACAAACATGGACTCTAGAAGGCATTCTGCATAAAGACCGCGGCTTGGGTCTCTCAGATTCAGGATGATCCTGAGGCTGGGCATTCTAGGGTTCGTTTGGTTCAAGCCTCTATGTAGCCTCTTTGGGGTTCTCATTGATCCCAGGGAAGTCCGGAGGTTCTGTGAATTGGAGCCATCCCAGAGTGCCCTGGGGAGCTCTAGAACAGGAGTGAATCAGGTGCTGAGACCCACTTTGCCAAGCTCTATGGCAGTCTTGATGTGCCAGGGGATAAACATCCTTGCCTCCTGGCTGGGAGCCTATCACTGGACTCTGGCAGCCTGAGTAAGTGCTCAAGCCATGAATTATAGGTCCTGGGATATTCTGGTGCACCCTGACGTGATGCTGGTGAGAGGACATGGGAAGGGTTCTGACAGAATGTGCTAGAAGTTAGACTGAGGAAATGGTTATAATTCCAGGAAGCCCCACCATACTGAAAAATCCCTTGCATCTGCTTAGAGGCTGATAAGGACAAAGTTCTGGTGCTTGAAATCAGAGGCCTGTGGTGAGTCACAGGTAGTGAGGAATTGTGAAGGCCAGCACCTTTCCTAGCATCTTCCTTCTGACTTACAGTAGGCAGGGCGTTCATTCATTCATTCCTTCATTAAGGGTGTCTGAAGGCCTCCTCTGCCCTCTTGGGAGGTAGAGGATGCAGGAGTGAGGCACAGCCCCACCTGATGGAGCTTTCAGGCTTCGTGGTGAGGACACGGTCTGGAGGATATCCTGAACTCACACCTGTTCTAGTGATTTCATGACCTTCAATAAAGTATGGACTAATGTCCAAAGCAGAGAGCCCTCAAACACTGTCCCATCATGCTTTGTTATCTTGTCAAAGCCACTATAAACTCAGAGAGAGAACCAATTTGCCCACGTTCATCTAACTGTATAGCAGCAATGAGATTTGAGTATTTTCTGCTCTAGAATTCTCCATATGAAAAACAGGGTTGCCACTTGCTTTGAGGTAAGCTCCTGGAGATGGTACTTGGTCTGTGGAATTATGGAAACATATTAAAAGGTTTTCAGAGAGACAGAAATGGATGGTGTTGAATGAGTCAAGATAGGAAAGCAATATATTAATATAAAGGTCAAGAGCCAGACCCTCTGAGATCAAATTCTGGTTTTACCACTTAATTGTGGAGGGAACTCAAGCAACTGTCTAATCTCTCTGAGCTCCACATTCGCATCTGCAAAACGATGTTTCTTCAAAGATTTTTTTGAAGAGTTAAATAAAATGATATACCTTGAGTGCTTAGCTCAGTGCCGAGGACCACACTATGTGACCAGGACAGAGGATTTCCAATGGGCTCTGCCCAGCCACGTCTGATGGTCACAGACAGGCCGGTAGGGTAAGGTGAGGGCGCGGAGCTGACATCTCCTTTTGCACTTTTCCAGTTCTGGAGCGCTGGAGGAGCAGCACTGAGGCGGAGAGCGTGGCAAGAGAATGAAGAAGCCAACTGCCTGGGGAAAGCATGAGGTGGCAGTGCGGCGCTCGGCCTAGAGGGCTTCAGCCGGCAGCGGCTCCATGGGCAGCCCTGCTGGCGCTGGCCCTGCCCGGCTGGGTGCTGGCTGTCTCGGCCACAGTGGCTGCTGCAGTGGCCCCTGAGCAGCATGCCTCCTCGGCCGGCCAGCCACCCCTGGACTGGCTGCTCGCAGACCGGGGCCCCTTCCACCGCGCTCAGGAGTATGCTGACTTCATGGAGCGGTACCGCCAGGGGTTCACCACCAGGTACAGGATCTATAGGTGAGTGGGCTCTTCCCTGGCTGAGACAGGGGCTTCCCTCAGAAGACAAACTGGGCAGGCCTTGCCCGTGTGCCCCGCCCCCTGCAGTGCCAAGCCGGGCAGGACACCCTCAAAGTGAAGTAGAGCTGAAACCTTGAGGAGCACAAGGCAGGGAAAAGAAGCCTGCCATGTTGGTGTTTTAAAAAAAGAGACAAAAACACGTACAAGCTGAAAAGCCTGCTGATGCCTCCTGGGGAACTTAGCAAAACGGTTTCTATTTATAGGTTGTGCTGCTTATAAATTGAGGACAATTCAGGCGGCATGGAGGCAGTGTGGGCCCGGGCTTCGGTAGGAGGTCAGAGTCAAACGCTGGGGCTGGGCTTTAACTAATGGGTTAGGTATTTTTATGAGTTGTAATTACTTAGACATGCAAATGAAGGAAGGAAAGCTCCAGCACCTGCCTTCTGTGCCCAGGGAGCCCTACAGGGCCAGGGCTACACCTCTCTCACTCACTGCCACAAGCTCAGCTGGCCTTGTGCATGGAAGTGGGCTGTACCTTCCTGAGGCCTCAGAGCAGAAAGTCGAACATGTGAATCCCACCTGGCCTGTCTTGTGTGGGCTAAGCCAGGTCCATATTTCTGGCTTCTGGACCGGCACCCCCACAGTAGAAAGTTCCTCAAGATCCTCACCCTGAGGGAGCCAGCAAGGCTCAGGCTCTCTCAAGTATACCCCGAATTTCAAACATCCCCTTGATCCCTCTGCCCACTTGCCCATCTGTCATCTACCCCTTTCTTTTGTCCCTTTCTCTGCATAAAATAGGTCTTTTGACAACACTGGGAGCTTCACTACATTTTTATCTTTTCTCAAGACATTTATTTTTTAATTATAAATTAGTTTCTAATGTAGAAAAAATAGAAAAAACAAAAAAAGACACAAAGAGAAATAAATACACAAAATCACCCATTCTTTTCAGCATAGAGAGATTGCTGTTGTTAAAATTTTGGCATGTCCTGTGACAATACTGTTTTTGTATCTCTTGCTAGACTTTGCGTGGCTTATGCAAATCATCTCATTTAGTGCTTCCAACGCCCTTTGTTGGAAGAATAGTTATTCTCTTTTTACAGATGAGGAAATTGAAGGCCAGAGGAGTTATGAAACTTGCTGAAGAGAGCACAGCTATTTCTCGGCATTAGCTCCCAAAAAGTGACACTTGAGAATCTGAGTTCTTAAAAGAGACCATTTTCTTTTTTCTGGGAGTTTTTCTAATATCTGTAGTAGCCATGCAAGCTGTTTAGGTTAGCATGGGGCCTCAGAAATAAGGTTTGGGGTCTTCAGCAATGGAAGATTCCTGAGGGATAAGACAGATGGGTTTATAGGGGCCACTCAACCGGTGTGCAACTCCCACAGGTGGGTGCAGAGAGAGGAAGATGGTGTTGAGGGGTTGGTAACCGCAGGGCCAAGGGCACATGGAGCTCAGGAAGAGCCTGCCTGCCTCTCTTTTCTGGCCATTTCTTTACCACTGTGCTTAGTGACTCTCAGGTCCCAGAAGGCAATGCGGTTCACACTCTGCTTCAGCGGCTCCAGGCCTTCTCATTCTCCGGAAATTGCAGAGAAATTCACGTGGACTTACTGAGGTCGAGACTGGCTAGGACAGGCTGGGCGCACAAGTTAACACCTGCTCAGGTGAAAGCGGGTAAGAAGAGGTATGGAGCAGAAGGCGGGCTCGGATTTCAGTACATATATATGTGCCCCGCAAATGTTGTACTAGGCTGATTCAGGTTGATAAGAATGTTCTTTTCCCATGTCTTCAAAAAAAATCAGAAAATGCACTTTATGATATGTTTAAGCAGAGAATCCTTTCAGTGTAATAAAATAAGATTAAATTTACCTTGGACTATCTGGTTTATTCCAAATCTCACAGGAGCAATATTACCACCAAAATAATTTTTTAAAAGCGTATTAGAACTGATGTCAGATTGGAAATCTAACACCACTAGCTGCTTCAAAGGGTGACAGGAAGTCCTTTGAAGACTTCTCCCCACTGTGAACTTTTTCCCCTCACTTAGCCCGATGTCTGGGAACCCTGGCAGCCAGTTACTGCCCGGGCAGCAGCTCAGAGCTGACTCATAGTGAGTGTCAGCGATCACTTCTGCACCATCAACCCCTCTATCAGTTGGTAATGGTTTTCTGATCATTTAATGTGACAAGCTCTTACAATGTGGCACTCTGTTTCTCTGGGGTCAGTTATTACACATGAACCTGCACTTGAGGAAACAGTAACCAGTCATTCTGACAAGAATGCAGTATTCTGATTTGTGACCCTTTGGTGAGGCGAGAAGGAAATGGTTACACACCACTGCTCCAGGAGCATTCTGGGAGTTTTGCTTTCAGTGATTAAGCAAAATGGCAGCTCCATCGATTCTTGTAAGGGCTTAAATTATCCCATTGGGAATTCTCTGTAATCTTCTTTACTTTCATCTCCATGGCAATTGCCTGTGGCAAATTCAGGACTTTGACTTACACTGACTAAAGGAAGTCACAGAAAACTGGTAACATGTACATGGAGTCATCCCCTAATTTTTCTCCTACTATCTAAAAGAATGGGTGGGGAGCTTTCCCAGAGTACCAGAAATACTTTGTGGAGAAATATTGGGTCTTCAACAGAATTAGCCTTAAATTTCATTTTTTAAGGAAGCTCTTGGTACAAAGAAATCAGGTGTTATGCCCATACTTTTTCCATATAAAAAGGGGGTGGGTGGAAATAAGAAAGAATAAAATTTTCTAAGGAGGATAGGGCTAGAATACTTGGTATAGAATCTCCTGAAACTCACACAACAGAAGCAAGATTCTCCTTCTGTTCTAGCTAGTGACAAGATCACGCCTCTTGCCCAGGAAGGTTCTGATATGAAACCTTAAATTCTACCAATTCTTATTTTGATGTCAGAATATGTGCTCACTTGCTCACTTTGAAATAACTAGTAATTCTAGATTAGCTCCAGCCTCACTAAGATGCACTTTGGTGAGCTTCCCTCACTCTGCTACAGATTTGTCTCCCTATAGATGGCTAAGGCTGAAGACTGGAGCTTAATGGTGATCTGGGTTCTATCCTGGAGCTACCAGTTATTAGCTCTACAGTGTTTGAGAAATTACTTAAACTCATTCTTTCCCAATTCCCTTATTCATAAAGTGAGGACAATTAATACTGTCCACCTAATGCACTGATCTGGTGATTAATTGAGTTAGTTTATGTGACATACTTAGAACAATGCTTAATAAATATTACCTGTTTTTATTAGATCATCCTCAGTAAATATTAACTTCCGCAAATGTGTCAGTGAGATGGGAACCATGGGTACTACCTTTGTTGTAATGTCTGCTAAGTGCTTAGCATTTGACAACCTATATTAGAAGAGGGGGGGAATTGTTCTTTTGCTTGCCTTTTTAAAGCATGTTAACCCTTACCCTTCAATGTAGCTTTTTTGGGAGAGGATCTCAACTGGAGAATGATCAAATCTTCTCTGGAAATATTCTTACTGGCCATAATGGCTATCAGAGAGAGTAAGATATTTCCAGAGAACAATGAGTGGCTGGAGCCAATCTCTTGATGCTAAAGTCAGGGGTTGCTGAGCAGCAGTCCTTAGGCATGCCCTCCAGAGACTGGTCTTTGCTGGCTTTCTGGTCCCAGGGATGAAAGGGCAATCTCAGGGTGCAGTTAAGAGGAGACAATGTGATCTCGGTTTAAGCCGTCCTGGGTGACAGGGTGAGCTCAGGCATCTCACTCCAAACTGTTACAGTTCCATTGATCAGCTCCTCAGTGTGTCCTCTAACTGTTCCTGACCCAGGTCTGAGTGATCAGCCTACTTCTCAGACACCGTCACTTAATAGGCCAGTGGGAAGGGCTGTAAGAGCATAGATCTTACCTCCAATCCCATTTATGACCGCCAAGCACCCCCTGCTTTGCTCCATTCCGTAGCCCCCTCTGTACTGAACACTTAAGCCAGCAACCTCTTGTGGCTGTGCTGTGAGGCAGGTGGGGGCTCTTAGGGTCTAAGTCAGTGAAACAGAGTTATTCAAGGTCAGAGAGCTAGCTAGTTCCAGCCAGAAATAGCACTCAGGGCTCCTGACTCGAAGTCTCTTGCTCATTACTCAAGACCACACCACTTCCCTTTGACTGGTAAGTGCATCTTCATCATAACACGCAACCTAATCAGGCACCTAAATTGAGCTGATGCAAATGTAAATATGGTTTCTCGAAACACTCTAGCAGTAATGTTCCATTCTCTCTTTGCTACAAATCAAAGTAATGAGCAGTCTGTTTTTTTTAAATTTCTTTTTGTATTATGGTTTTAATAGAGAGATAATCATAGGATTGGAAAATATCCAAGCCACTATGATGAAACACTTAAAACTTGGAAAGAATAAATTAAAGTAAAAGAGAAATTTAGAAATCATACAGAATAGTGAATACAACATGGTAGTTGGGAGGACCCCAGGGCTAGGTATGTTTCCGAAATATTGACTGGGTCATTACTACCTCCGTTTCTACCTACCTCTTCTGGGACATTAGGAGTCTTTTGGGAAAACAAAACAAGAAATTCAATAGGTATTTTCACTGAAGAAAAGGTAAAATAATATTTTGGGCAAAGTTTGCAAGTATCAAGAACCAAAGCTGAAAACCAAGAAGCTACAGATTAGGAAGTGATAGAATCAGATGATGGGGCGAGTGACTGAAGGTAAGAAGAAAGAACTTTCCAGCAGGCACCACAGCAATAACCCTAAGGAAGAACAATCTGCTTGGAAGCCATGAGGACAGAAAACGAGAAATGGTGATAACTTAGACGTGAAGGGGCTGAGAGATGAAAGGAAGCCCGAGTATGTGATGCCTTCTGCTGACTGTGTGTTTGGTCTGGGGACAGCAGCAGCAGCACGGGCTAAGAGCTTCTTAGAAATGCAGCACCTACAGAATCTGAATCTGCATTTGGAAACATATCCTCTGATGCACCAGTAGGCATCAAAGCTTGAGGAGTGCTGTATTTGATTGCACTAGTGTGGAGATGGAGAGGGGAACCCGGAGAGCCAGAATGGAGGAGAGAGGCATCATGGGAAGGCAGCTTCCTCCACAATGCACTTGTGGTAGTGAGCATGTATAAGAGAACTTACAAATGAAGGAGAATAGTAGTCAAGGGAGGTTAAATTTAGTACCAAGGCATATGAACTTATAAGAATAGTTAACAGCAGCGGGAGAAAAGTTTAAAAGCAGAAAAGGCTGCAGGGCCTAGAAGCAGCCTGTGGGGGCCTCCAGGGAGACGCGGAGGTGAGGAGGCAGAGAGCAGCTGTGGAAGCAGTCACAGGAGGAGCTCCAGAGCTGATTTATCAGCCCGCCCACGTCTGCCTGACTAACAAACACTGATTTGGATAAACAGCGAACCCTGGGAGAGGCACCATCTCCAATTAAGAGATCACAATCCACATAAATAAAAGGCAACCAAAACCAACCATGGTCTGCTGAGGTAAATCCCAGTGATTCTTAGGCGTTCGTTCGTGCAGCCTCTGGGCGAGAAGGAGGCTGTTATCATGCAGCTCCAGGGCTCCACCAAGGAAGCCGAGGTTCTCAGGTGGTTGGGTCAGGCAGGGAAGGAGGCTAGCTCTTCGAACGAAATGAACAGAACCTGATAACAAGGTTAATCCCCAAGCATCTCACTGGGTTTACATTTTGGCTACACAGGAGTTAAGGAATAGTATGTAGATTAGTACTGCAGTTCAAATTAAAGCAAAACTTGAGGCTGCGTGGCCATGAAAAGCCTGCAGTTCAAAAGCAGTCGTTCTCAAAGGGACAGAACAAAACAGTCAGAAGTTGCTTTGATCAAGAGCTCAGCACTGCTTCAATGCACAGCCCCTCTGACATATAAATATAATAATTGAGATTATACCAGATATACCCAGTGTAAGGTACCTTAAACTTTCACTCAGGAATTAATTCCAGTAGAGCATGGTGGCATATATCTGTAATCGCAGCACACAGAAGGCTGAGGCAAGAGAATCTTAAATTCTAGGCCAGCCTGAGCTATACAGCAAAACCTGGTCTCAAAATAAAAAATAAGAAATGTTGATAATACAGCTCAGGGTCAAGGCCCTGGGTGCAATTCCTGGTAACTGAAAAAGAAACGCTTCATTCCAGAAGTGTTTGAAGGATGAGCCCCAGCATATCCTCACCCACGTGCAGAATCTTGTCTCCATTTTGGATATGGAAACACACCGAGCATGTCAGGGCCTATGCACTCTCTCTACGATATAAGATTCACAAAGACCTGAACGAAACAGTGTTCTGGTTCCTTGGCACAAAAAGGGAGAAAGAGCACATGAACAAATTAAATAAGTTCAAGAGTGTGATTATAGATGTCTTCACTCATTCATTCATTCATTCATTCAACAAGTAATTCTGAAGGACAGTTATTATTTCACTAGATTCTGGAAATAAACCATCAACAAGGTAAACACAGTTCTTGATCTGATGGAACTTACAGATAAATTCATTTGGAGAAAGTGCTAGATCACTAAGCACAGAAAATTCTGGAAGCTGGAATCAAAGGTAGTTTTCAGGAAAACCCTGATGGGTGGCTGGATGCTGTCAGCGGAGACTGGTGAAAGGGCCCTGCAGACATAGAGGCACAGACGTGGCTTAGGAAGCAAGCAGCAGCACCCCCGCCTGACAGGAGTGTCAAGATGTGCGTGACTGTGCCTTTCCTGGCCCTGTTCTTACCCTGTTTCTCCAAAATGCCAGAAAATATCTCTCAAACACTGATATTTTCATTTCTGGGATTCAATTTTAGGAAGCATGGAAGGGCAGGTCATTTTCCAGCACTGAGGGTAAACAAAGTGAAGTAAAAAGAATTGTGTGCCTAAAAGATGTAGGACCAAAGGCAATTCCTTCCATTTCTACTTTGGGAAAATGGAATAGAAAGACTTACCTGGTGAGGCAGTGTTACACAGCGCTTTAAGGTCCTATAAGTCTAGTAGTTCAAATAAAAATCTAGCATCATTCATGCTTTTTAAAATTGAATTAAGGATAATCTTTCTACATCAAGCATTTGCCAACTCCCTTCACGAGTATTTATAGGGCAGATCTTTTGTGGAAAGCATCTTCCTGGGCACTAGAAGAGTGCACAGAAGAGAGAAAAAAGCAGGATCTTATGATTTCTGGAGAATCAACAACGAGTTTTAGTGATAGCATACACACCCCAAAATACCCTGACTGTAGCATCTCTAGCACTGCAGAAAGGAAGTACATTCTCAATGGCTGATGGGTAGGTTTAGTCCACTGGTGCTGAGTCAGAATGAATTCTTAGGATGCCAGTCTCAAATTCTCCAAGACACGCCCTTGCCATAGACTTTACCATATCTTTGGAAGCTACAGCCGGGTTAGCCACTCTGGCTTGAGGTATGATTGCCAGGACGATCTGTGCAGGGAACATGTGAAACTAAAAATGTGCAAGAAACAAAGCGAGCATCCATAATGGCAAGGGGGAGAGAGTAAGATCGTTTTGTTTTCAGATGAGATGGAGTACAGAGATCTTGAGTCAGTCAAGCAGAGAAAATGAGGATTAATTTTTGCCTGGAGAAATAATTAATTTTATTCACAAATGAACTGCTACTTAGAGACACATACATGTGGAAAGCAGTATCTGGAAACTGTCAGGACACAGATGCAAGCAGGCAGGGACACTGGCTAGTCATTTTTTTTTTTTCATGAAGGGAAGAGCTTTTTCTGGGTCAGAGAGTTTCAATTTTCTTTCTTTTTTCAGCTTCTGCCACATTTCCCCCACCTCAGAACTTCCCACTTCTCCCACAAGAAAATTATTTCAGTTTATGGAGCTTAGAACAGTGCAGGGCACATGGCAAGGGATTTCTTTATTCAGCATGGACTTAGTGAGCATCTGTGAGCACTGGCTATGGCACGGGTGCTGGGGACACAGCCCAGACTTCAGGGAGCTGGGCCTGCAAGGAGCACTTACAGGAGGAAGCATTACCTATGGGCCAAGGCCTGTGCTGCAGGAGAAGGGCGCTTGAATGAGTTTGGTTCCCATGCCAGTCATCTGTGTCCCCTCCGTGATGAGAAACAAGACTGTCCCCAAGATGAGGCAGGTTAGCTGACTGGCAGATAAAGCCGTGGGCCTTAGTCTGAGATTAGTGTTCCAGTCCTACATTTGTTCCCTTGTCTCAAACTAAAGACAACCACCCTCATTTATTGGTCTGAATGGTGGGCTTAATCATATTATTAGCGTATGTTTCTGGCACATAATAATTACAGTCATTTGGGAGAAATGATATCTATATATCTATATCTCTAATCTTGATCCTCTGCCATGTTTGATCATCTGTCTTGCTTAATTCTCCATGGTTCTATCACCCTACCAGCTTCTCCCTAGGGCCCAGAAATGTACTTCTTTCCCCAACCTCCTGCAAAAAGCAAACAAGCTTGAATGTCAGAGCGAGTGAGACGTTTCCCTGGCTGGGGAGGAGGCCCTGATGGGAGAACAGTGAGGCAGCCAGAACCCGCACTGCCTAGGAGAATTCTCATTTTCTTTCCAGAGCCTGGGTCTCACCTGGGGACGTGCTAGTGACGGAGAAGAGACAGGAAGAAGAACCTTTAGGGAGTGACTTCTCCTGGATCCTTAGAGGCATGTAAACACCTAGTGATCCCTTGACATAGGCTACATAGTTGGCTTACTAGTAACAGGGCTAAACTTCAGTGTCTTGCTTGTGGCTTCAGTGTATATTTTGAATTGTGCATATGATAAAGAGGGCATGGAAAGGAAAAGAGGCTGGAGAAGTCCTTCAAGGTTGGCTTTGCCCATTGGGAAAGTCTCATTCAAGTGGGACTTGATAGAAGAAATGCAATGATCACATGTTCTTTGGCCTCTGCAACCCCTCTGTGTATGTGTATTTTGGTGCCCACATATTTATTATTGCCAGGCTAGAAGATGAAATCTGAGAACACTGGACTTAGGAGGGCGAGACAGGGGGTCAAATCTACAAAGATGGTGCCTGAGTGTGCAAGGAAGTCTGTTAATATGAGATACTGGATCAGCACCAAGTGATGCCAGAATCTGTGAATTAGAAGGAAACCTTAAATCACCCATTTGACACCCAATGCAGATAACCACTTCACAAACCCCAAAGGGGATGGTCACAGAGTTCCAGCTGTTAGGATTTTCAGGGCACAGCCCAAATGATGGTAAAGATCTTTTTGAAAGTGAACCATGGTCTTTCTCTCCATAGCTTCACTTATTCATCCTGATTCTGCTTTTTCTTCTCTGGAATAAGTCAAAATGTCTTTTCTTCACAGAAGGTGTCTAGATACTTGAAAACTGTTATTATTTTCCATGATTCTTAGACTTAACAGGGTCTAATCTTCCTCCAGAGATTGTTTTCTCTCTTTCTTCATGTTCTCACTTGTATGCTGCCCTTGTTTTCTCCCCTAGGTCTCCCCTTTTCATCTTTCTTTATGAAGGAAATACAAGAAATTCATTCTGACATAAGATTTTCTTCTTAAACCAATTCTAGCTCCTAGGGACCTCTCCTGCTTGCTCACTTTTCAAAGTACTCCCAGATTTTGTCATGGATCGATGTCTGTTCCCGTTTTAGAGTTTCTTAGATCAGGCATTTCCCTCTTCACAGACTTTAACTCCCTGCCTTCTTCACAGTTCTAGGAAATTAGTGATGGTGGTTCCAGGTCACAATAACACCTCAGAAACAGGGTGACTGTGCTCTGCAACTGAAGCATCAGAGCCTCCAGGAAAGTGGAATATGTGTGCTGGAGATATATCTGGAGGACGCAGGTCTCTTCATTCAAGGGAAAAAAATTATGAAGTTCATTTTCAAATTCCCAAGAAATTATATCTACCTCTATATGCTTGGGTTTCCTATCTGTGGTAAAATCTTGGCCACAACTGAACTCATTCGGTTTTCCTTATACTTACTGTATCTCCTCTGTTTGCTGTGTGTCCCAGTATGATTAGCCACTCAGGTGCTGCAGCTCCTGCCCATTCTCAGTCCCTATTCCTGTCTACACTGTGTGGCCTGTACCTAAGAACAATCTGTGAAATCCAGCCTCTACTGCTAGGTGTACAGTATATGCCTGTAATCCCTGCCCTCGGGAGGCTGAGGCAGGAGTTTTGCCATGAGTTCCAGGCCAGTCTGAGTTACACAGTGAGTTCCAGGCCAGCCTGAACTACATAGTGAGACCTTGTTTATAACAAACAAACAATCCACCTCTACTGTCTTGTCCTGCCTGCATCACTTAGCACTTGTCTATTTTTACCTTCTCCAGTATATGTTGGTGGAAGTCCTCTGTTGGTTCCTCTGTACGCAAATGAGAAAACCCCAATTCATTGTCAGTATAAGAGTCATTTTTAAGTCAATTCATTCAGTATTTTAACAAGCAGTCAGTGAGTACCCTGTGCTCCTAATTATGTCCCAGCATTTCTTCCTGTTTTTCCTGTGTTCCAACCCCAGTGATCATCTTGAGATTTACCCAGTCACAGAGGGTCTTTTGTGCCCTGTGTCTCTCCCTGACCCATTGCCTCTGTTTGCAAAGCTCTTTCCATTTTTTTCTGCCAGCTGAGCTCATCTCTGAAACTCATTTAACTATTGTTTCCTTATGAAGTCTTTGTGGACTCCTACAAGAAGGTTAGCAACTGTTACCAATGATTCCCCTGCATTCTCTTCATATTTCTACTTTAGAACTTATTTTGTGCATTTGTGTGTTCATTTATCTCTCTTTGCTCTTCACTTGGATGTGGGATCCTTCAGGCAAAGAATACATCGTACTCCACTTCCTACCTTCAGCACCACGCCTGCCAGATATAAAGATATAATATGAGGTTGAAACCATTTGGGAAGAATTGGATGTTCTGGGAATTACTGTACTGAATTAAATGGAGCAGAAAACAACTGGTTGAAGCTTCAGACTCTAGAATAGACTCCTTTGATTTAAATCACAGTTCCGATGCTTCTAAATGTGTGATCTTATGTAAGTTGTTTTACGTCTGTGAGCCTCGTTTTTTTCTTTAGTAAAACGGATTGGACAAGAGCACTTTTTCCAATTTTTTACCAAAAAGATATTTGGTTTGCTTCAAAATAAATGTATTCACCTGTGAGGAGCATCCTCTGGGCAAACAGGAGCAATAGTGAAGTGGGAAATCTAAAGAAGAGGAAAAGAAGGGAGAATCGTAGGGAAGGAAGAAAGAAGGGCCAGGCTTCCGCCACTAAACTTGTTCTACTGTCTAGAAATCCAAACATTAGTCAAATTTATCTCTTAAAATTTACATGCTGCTCTCTCCCTCTCCATCCCCTGAGTTAATCTATCCATTGATTTTATAGCTATAGATACCTACTTCAAAATAAATCCTGGACAGTGACAGGTGCTTTCCCTCTTAGCACAATTTACACACCAAAGTCCCATGGCACGCAAGCCAGGGCCCCAAGAACAGCATCATTTCTCGAGGGGTAAAATGGTGAAGGCAGGAAAAGAGACAGCCATGTAGGAATGTTGCTGAGAAGCAGATATGTTTGCCACTGTGGTCAACAAAATCGGGTAATTGAAAAGGGTTCTTATAAGTCTAGGCAGTGTAATCAGGAGTCAAGATTATTCTACCCAGCTAGGATAATAAATGGACACAGTCAGGATAGCAATCAGTCACAGCACCAGTTCCTAAACCTTAGTGACTCAATGATAGTTATAGTTCCCCGGATCATGAACTTAATTCTTTCCAGGATTCTGGTTCTAAACTGAACAGGAAGAGAACTGAATCAAATTCAATGGTTAGATTCAGTGTTGACTGTGGGGAGAAATTTGACTTGGTTCTCATCCCTTCAATTTTATTTATGACCAGAATTGGGGGAAGAATTAAGTTCATGAACTGAGACACCACTGTACTTTTCTGTGCTTGTCCCACTCCAATATAATTTATGGGAGGGATTGGAGGAGATTGCTTCATGACATTCAGTACCAAGACTCCTTTGACATCCACTGTCCTTCAGGCCTCAAATTTTTCTTCTGGATCCTGGGGGCCAAGAAAGGGAGCATGAAGGATTTAATGGGAGGTTTTCATGGCTGGACCTGAATTCATATTCCATTGGCCAAACTCAATCACATGGATATACATAAAAACAGAGCATGCTGGAGGGGAAATTGTCCATCTGTGAACTCAGGAAGAAAATACAAACACTTACAGAACAGCTTCCCAGTCATTGCCACAGGAAATGAAGAGTGAACTGCCAAGCCCTAGATTTAAGTTAAAAACATCAACTTCACAAATACAGGATGTAGAGAGCCTAGCTTGACTATTTTTATTATTTTTGTAAATATTTGGGACTGGGAAGAAATAGGGGGTACTGGTTGACCATAAAATTACTAGTGGCCACAAATATTTTTATTTTTAAAATGAAAGTAACAAGTGCATTAATAAAAGAAATATGGATGGTAGAAAGAGCATAGACTAGCTTCACATCTTATTTAACTGTGTGTTCTTGACTAAGATGCTGAAGTTAGCTGAGCCTCAGCTCACCTAGCTATAAAATAGGGCCAAAGCTGGGGTGTATATCATTGAGCTACTGCTATAACTATGTATAAAAATTCAGCAGTTTAAAATAATTTGTTCCTACCACGCATGGATAGACTATCTGTATTAGTTTTCAGGATGAAGGTGTACAAGGAAGCTGCCCTTTCGATGGTGTTTATTCTGTGGTCCAGGCTGAAGCAGCAGCACCTCCAATAGCTGGGAAAGTAATTCTCATAGTGAGCACAGCGGTGCAGACAGCACAGTGAAAATATGCAATGCCTGTTGAGCTCTCGGCCTAGAATTAGAACAATATCATCTGCCCTCATTCCTTTGTCCAGGGCAAAGTTCTATAACCATGCCCATTGTACAAATGGGGTTGGCAAATAAGCCCTGTCCGTGTGAGCGATCGATGGCAGAGTCACCTATCAAGGGCCTCCTATGCAAGCAAGAATGACGATTCGATGGACTGCTCTGGCATTTGTAAGACTGGGTCATTGATTAAAAAGTATAAAACATCCAGCCCCGTCCCTGAAAATGCGGGGGCTCGTGATAACAAACATAACGATGATGACGATGATGTGTCCCGGTCTTGTATTCAAACGCGCTCTCAGTGGTTCGGAACACATTGGGTGGTGCTCAGTTTGGGTGGCGTCTTTAGAAAGAAATACACCGGAAAGCAGTATTGCAAGGAGAGGAGACTGAACATGGGGGCTGAGAGACCCGGAAACTCTTAAAGGGAAGAAAAATAGTGCAAAGAAAAGTGGTCCATATGTAAATGTACCCAAATGCAGTACCAAGAGGTCTATTGCTTTGCAAAAAAGAGGACAGTTTTAGACTAATGGAAGGAGTTGACAGCCCGTGGGGAATTTTTTAGGAGTGAAGTAGATAATGGGAAGCCTATGAAAAAATCTGATGCTAGGAAAGATGGAACGCACGATCAGCCTGCTGAGCAAAAACGAGCACACAAGTAGGTAGACAGTGGGAAGAGGAGTCCTTTTCTGTGGAGCTGGACAGAGGAGCTCTGGGGCAGCAGGTTGAGTGGTCACTGCAGAGCTATGGTTTCTGTGCTGGTAAAGCATGTCTTCTCTTCCTTCTCACTTGCTTCTGCTCTTACAGATTTAGTAGTCTTACATACCAATGCGTGCATCTATTTTATATTGATCCTACAAACACACCACTCTCCAAGTGTCCCAGTCCCACTAGGGCAGTGTGAGACTCGCCAAGCACTGATCTCCTTCTCTTCCTCCTTTAAACTTGACTCTCCCCTCCCCATTTCTCCCAATCAGCCTTAATTAAACTGTTTGAAAGCTGCAGCTTGATTTTAATTAGAGCAAAATTGAAAAGATTAGAATGAAATTGGCCAATCATTGTTTATGGGCTGTTGTTTGAGAACACAGCAGGCTGCTAAATTACCTCCATGCCAGGCTTCTTGAGTTCTTCCAGACAGTAGGAAGGACAGGGCACCAGGACACCAGGGAAGGGTTGGCCTCGTTTCTTCTCTTGTGCCTTCAAAATTTGCAAGGGCCAAGAAACTATGACTTCTGGGTTGAAGTCTTCTGAACTAGGGATTTTTCCTATCTACTAGCCAACAAAGCAAAAGAATTCCCTGTGAAATGGATAGAACAATGTGGGCTGTAGTGCCAGAACTTGAGCACAGGTCACAGACAAAGACAAAATATCATTGGTAGCATGACCTGGATTCCAGTTTAACTCTACAACCAATCGACTGAGACAAAGGACAAATCACTTCTTTGATTTGTTAACCAGTAAAAGGTTAATAGTTGATTAATGATATTACCTTTTCTTTTCTTCCAAGGTCCTCATGTACATAAAATAGTTGAGTACATGTGAAAATTGTTTGCAATTTTAAAAAACCTAAAAGAATGCTCTCTCCCAACATAAGAAATTATGATTTTTATTATCATTTCTTTTTATAGCTCAGATTAATCATGTCTTGTTCTTTGTAGCAGTAGAGGCTCTAATGGGCAAGTATATTACAGTAATCTATTGTTGAGATAGAAATCTCCTGATGATGTGGTGTGTCTAGATGTGTACTGCCTTCTGTACAGCACCCAAAGCATGACAGATCCCCGATCCCCTGAAATATCCAGCTAGTGAACGTGAAAGCCGCTTAACCGGGACCCTGAGGTAAATAACTGACATCCATCAATCTGCAGGTTGGCTTTGAATATTCCCTTTTGTGTGAGTTGTCCAAGATGAAAAATGTGAGTACCATGAGAAAAAAAACCCAAACAAACAAGATAATGTCTTATCTTGGTGGATTAAGCTCTGAAAGTGAGGTATGCTGCTAGATAGATGAAGCAAGGAAAGACCTCTCAGTGTCTGGACCTCTTGAGGAATATCGGGGTCCTCACAGAGGCTCCCAGGTCAAAGTGGCAAGACTCTAGCTCGCTGGGGAAGACAACTCTCCACAAGAAAGGTGGGGACAAAGAACAGAAATATTTGCATTTACCCAGAACTCGTTGATATGTGAGGAGTTTCCTATGGGTCACTCTGACGGTTTAAGTAAACAAAGTTAAGTCACAAGAAAGAAAAGATAAGAGAACTATTTACATCCTTAGCTTAAGGCCAATTCATCATGTTGCTCCAAAGATTTTAAATATTTTATTCAATAAATTATCCTGTGCCTCCCTTCATTTTTCAAGGAAAATCAGCCAGATTCTTTCTTCAAATATAGTCCACACCAGAACAATGGTTTGGAGAATGATAACGCAGTCCCACTCAGGGTTGCAGTTCCATTGAGGACCAAATGAAGAGAGGGTACCCCCAAAAGAGATCCACAGGAAATAGTGGATCTAGTGGAGATAGATCCACAGGATAAAAGAAAGGGGGGAGGAATATTTCCTATCTTGACAGCCTATGAGTTTGTTCATTATTTGCAGCCATGTTTGGTGCTGGGCATCCTTGGTGCATGGCTGCAATAAGAATTTTCCTCAACTTCCAGGGAGATCCAGATCAGGTAATTGGTTGGCTCTGCTGGAAACAGCATGGATTCCCTCCCCAAGTAAGCTCAGCCTGGAGTCTAACTCAGGAGGAACAAATGGCTCCTAGCACACACCGGCATTTTGACTCTAGGACAGAATGGTTCCAGGCCAGCAAGGGTGCCAAAGATGGAAAGGGAGGGGAGGAGCTACATGCTCAGGATATGGGGAATATGACTTTCCAAATGATAACCCCACTGGCGGTGTTGAAAGTAGACTTGAATATGCTTCCCCCACAGATGTGGAAAGATAAAAGATTAGAAAATTGGTAACTGAATAATCCAGCTCTTAAGCATGAAGTCTCAGCACAAACACCAGCATTGTAAGCTGCAATATTTATTGCTACTAGATTCTAGCCTCACTGAGGTATGGTTTGTTTTAAAACATCTGTCTATTGTCTGTCTATCTATCTATCTATCTATCTATCTATCTATCTATCTATCTATCTATCTATCCGTCTACCTACACAACTACCTACCTACCTACCTATTTATTTTTAAATACCCTCTCCCTTAAGGCTTCATAAAGAAGGAAACTTCATAGGTAATGACTCTTCATGGGGGCTGGATCAATGTTCTCAGCTTACAAGCCTGAAAAGTGGTGCTTAAGCATGCCCCTGCTGGAAACTGCACCTGGGACGAAGACCCCAGCTGTGCTCTTTCTAGGTCTTTCATCTTCCAAAGCCATGAGACCCTGCAGGGGGTTCTTGCTGACAGATTTCTTGTTGACCTTGTGTAACACAGAAGAGCATAGTACTGCAGGGTAGCTGTTGACCTGGAGACACTACTTTTTATTTACATGTTTTGAATTAGGAACATCTTGTAGGTATTTAGTATTCTCACTGGAGGTCCTCTTGTGTTTCAAATCCAGAGGTGGCTCATGGCTGATCCAGTCCCTAAGCCCTGCTGGAGCTCCTGTTGCCTGAGGTTTCTCAAGACTGTAGTTTAGCTCTCCTACTGCAGAATTCCCTTTGGATTCTGGAGAAACCCTTAAATTCATGCACAATCTGAAGCATCATTTACTGGCAATCTGGACCATTAGTGTTAAGCAGTTTGGAGCAAAGATAACTATGATGACTTCTGAATATAAATCTCTATCTCTTTATATATTTATATCTAAGATATGCTGAGTGCTAGTGAGGATGACTGATGTAACACACGGGATTATACCTTTTGATCTAGATTTTACCTTTCTTAGACTTTGTCTTGGTTGGTTTTGATGATTTTATGGTTTTGTTAACCCTTTGACAGAAGTAGATATTGTTCACTCAAAGCTAAGTTAAAATGTGCTAGAGGGAGATGAAAAGTGAAGTAAACTTTTGTCAGTGATAGAACATTTGAAAACGACCCTTTCAAAACACCACATGAATAACTTTGCCAGGCAAAGTCCACCGTGAAGAGCTCTGTTCACACTTTGGCTCCGACCTTGAGCCCTTGGTATAGTGGTCTCTGCTACTCTAAAAGCATTTTTTATAGGAACGATGGTGCTGTTTGAAATGTTTGCTTTCTAAAGCTGTCTATTGTGTAATAAACACAGTGGGAGAATATTTTACGAGAAATGGCTAAATTGAAATGGAGATTTACTTGATGTCTTAATTGAAACAAAGATGATGGCTTAATTGAAGCAATGTGTGTTAATATAATTGATATATAGAAAACATTCTTTTCTTAGGGAAAAAAAAGAGCCTTGATTATTTTATTACTGGAAGAAAACTGCTAAATGAAAAATCGGAAATGAACATTTATTCTTTGAAGAGCTAGCTCAGGCTATCTTCCAGTAGTGTTTTCTGAGGTTTTCAGATGCTGGAAAGAACCAGGTTATTGTGTTCTGTAAGCACAGTTTTACCATTTTCTGATTCAAACTCTATTCACAGTTGTTTCCCCTTTAATTTGATTCAATTAAAGACCCTAAAAGGGCAAGAAAAAAGCTTGCTGGAGAAGAGAAAAATCACTCAAGACTCATAATTTGAAGCTCCCTGTGGCTGAAACCTTGTGCCTAATTCTGAGGTGACATCTATATTAATCTGTTTTCTATTGCTATAACAAAATACACAAGGCTGGAGATTTTATAAAGAAAAGAAATTTATTTGACTAATGATTCTTGAGATTTAGGGTTCTTGAGATCACCCTTGGCTGGATCACATGGTGGTATCATGATGGAAGTGTGAGAGGAAGAAATCACATAGTATGACAGAAAACCCAAGCCAGGAGAAAGCCCTAGGCTTGTTTATGAATAGCCTTCTCAGGAAGACTAACCAGAGGTCCAGGAGAACTACTTTATGCCTTCTAAAAGCAGTGCCCCAAATGAGCTTTCTCTCTACCTCCTAAAGATTCCATACTCTTGTAAACCTTTGTGGTCCAAACCATAGCAATATCCCACTGTAGCTGATTATGAAAGCAGATCTTATTTTGTATTTTATTTATTTGGCATTTCTTTTTACTTTTTTTTATAAATGCAGCTCATTATATGCATTCTTTTCTTTTGGGTTCTTTCTCTAATAATATTTTCTGGTTAATTTCTTTAAGTATAATCCCTATCCTTGTGCATTCTTTAAAGGACCGCCCCCTCTCTCTGACACACACACAAACACACACACACACTTTTACTCACAATATCATGATTGCCCCGGGGAGTTTCACAGGTAGGACTTTGATTTATACCTTTAAAATGCTCAAAATTATATATATGTTACATTTTTATAAAGCAAATCTAATTTTCTCATTGACATATGTACACATTTCAAATGCTTTATTTTATTTCAGATCTATCAGTAATTGGTTGTTGCTCAAATACATTCTCATCCTGTAACTATTTTTAATCAAATTTTCAATAAATTTCAAACAACTAGAAGATCAAGAGAACTGTGACATAGCATAAGTGACAGAGTGATGCAGAGAATCTCTCATTTGATTGTTAAACAAAAATAGGTTGATCATCTATCTCTATTCTAATGTGAGAACATCTAGTACTGTTCTATGGCTGGAGATAGAGTAGAATAAAACATAAAAACTCCTACCCTTGTAGAATTTATGTTTTATTGGGAAGAAAGGGAATGAAAACTATACCAAGTAAGGCAAATACACAGAGCAGAGCACGGAGGCAGAAGATGGAGGGTGCTTTTTTGGATAGGACAGTCAGGGAGTGTGGCTTAAAGGAAGAAATATTTGGCATTCCTAAATGAAGTAACTGAACAAGCCATTGTCCACTAATTTTTGTTCATTATATTTAGTTAAAGATAGACCTACCTGTATAGTAAAGTGGCTTTCCTCTCAGGGAAAGGCTTTGACTATAAGAAATTATGGAAGATAGAAGAATGCCTCCTGCAAACCTAGAAAAAGAATGTGACAGCAATTATTAGTTAATGATATCTGGGTATGCCCTATCCAAAGCAGTGGCCTTGGGTTTAATGACCCTTAGGGTTCTTTTTATTTTTATTTCTATTTCTGTGTTTAGTATTCTGCTTTTATGATTCATCAGTGCAATTATCAACTAGTCAAGGAGGGGGCACTAGCTCCCATCCAGCCAATTAGAGATGAAATCAGGCAACAGTTCCTTACTCTGCGGTGGGATTTGGGATAGAAAATGCTTTTGACAAATACTCTGTACTTTAATTAAAGTTTAGCTTTTCTACACAAAAGAAATAACTGATAATATGTTATTATGAAATTGCCTACTTAGATAAATAAAGTCCCACTGCAAGAATTTTGAAAGACTTCATTGGAACCATGAATTATTAGTCACCATTTTCCTTTGTTTCCCTGGTGATGCTTGGCATATGCTCCTCCTCACCATCTTAGCCCCTTGAGTTATATGGGAGGATGCTAGAGTCTCAAATTGGGCATCAATTTGCATTTATTTATTTTTAATTGCTGTATTTTTTCTGCAGCCTCATTGCTTGCAGTCCATGGCTTTGGTGGAAGGTTAGACCAAGGGTGAGCTCTGTCACTATGAGAAGGGTCAAGATGGGTCAAGGACTGTGAAGACTATGTCGTTGTTGTTCCTTAGGCAGTGGAGCTGGTCCTTACTAGTATAACTTGGGAGATAATGGAAAACTCCCTTCCTATGAGGGTGGCTATGATCTTTTAAACTTCATCCCAAGACAAAGATCAGCTGGGAAACATTTTTCCTTTAACGTGCAAACATTTCAGTGGGTAGCAGATCTTGAAGACTGCAATCCTGGACGGGACTACATAGTAAGTTTTCCATCTTCCGAAATGAAGCTTCTCAATACACGGGTCCTTTTTGTTCTTTCAGATATACATGGGATACTCGCACTAAAGGTATGAAAACAAGGCTCAATAAAACTGCTGGTATCTTAATTTGAACAAAGGCAGCCACACTAAATGAGCTTTTCAACATTCACATGTGCCCAGCCAAACACACACAGACACAATACACACAGGCTAGCTTCACTTAAGAACATCCTTAAAACAGTAAACTTCAATTGATCTTGACCTTCAGCATATGTCTTTTTAATATTCTGGGTGATGAAATGGGAAAGACACATAAAGCACATTTGAGGTAACCAAAACCTATGGTGTCTCAAGGAAGAATATGCATAGGATTGAGTTGCAAGCTGAATTAGTAACTTCCTTTATGGAACCCTATATTTCTTGAAAGAATAACAAACTGACAATCCATGGTTTTCATGACTGGAGTACTTGGCAGACATTTTCTTAAAAAATGGAGTAAGCTGGCTTCTTTAAGGAAAACTGACAGTATTTGTTACCAAGGATAACACTTAAACTTTCAAACAAAAATTAGAATTTTGGAAAACTTGTATTTATCATCATGAGCTTGACAGCTTTCTAATATTTATAGATTTTTCTGATGAGATTGGTGGTGGTATTAGCTAATGTGATGTTTTGATATTATATAATAAAAAGTGTCAAAATGTAGAAGATCTGCATAACTCATTGATCTCATATTTTCAAGATGACCAACACCTGCTGTTGTAAAATCGTGCTGAGTAAAAGATCATTCATTATACATCACAGAACACTGGATTTTAGTGTAACAGTTTGTGGATATAGCTTCAGATACCATACTGTAACTAACCTTTAAGAAACTACCATTTGTTTAGAGTGGTCTCAAAGGCAAAACTCCACAATTGTCACAATAGATTGCAACAGAAGCAAATCTGAGAAGGCAGATCTCTTCTGTTAAGCCAGACTTGGAAGAGAGTTACAAAAAATGCGAAGCAATGCCACCCTTCCTTGTTAAATTTGTTTCAGAACATATCATTATTGTCATAAAAAAATATTTGTTACATGTAATGGGTTTAATACTGTTATGTTCAAATGAAACAATCATAAATTTAATTTTTCCTGTTTCAGTTTCTGAAATGGCAAATATCAATAGCTATAAGTCACATAAAAAAATACAGGCAATGTGATCATTTGTAAGAGTGTAAAGGAATCTGAGACATGCTAGAGACTTGATGGCCTAGAACTGCTTTCCTGGTTCTACCAGTCAGTAACTAAGGCCATGTTGGATGACGTATCTGCTGTGTGACAGTTGTGGCTGCATCACCACTGGGCAAACCACTCTCCCAATATTTTTTCCCACTGCCATATACCACTAGACATCACCACTTTGTTCACAAAGAAGGTGATCAGCTGAACTCTAGCAAAACACTGTGTAGTCAGGCTCTGATGGAAGTCAGAAGAGATGGACTTCCTCATAGACTAGGAATAACAGGCAGGTGAGGGGCCAAGGGTCTCTTCCAGGTTCTGCTCCACCTACAGCGGGAATCAGAGGCCACAAGGTTGACCAGCTGAGGAAGGACTTGCCTCCCTTGGATGTGATGCCTTTTTCTGTGGACACACTGAAGGTTTCCTTATCCCTTGGCTTTTCCTCTAGGGAGTTTGCCCGCTGGAAAGTGAACAGCTTGGCTCTAGAAAGAAAGGACTTCTTCAGCTTGCCTTTGCCTCTTGCCCCAGAGTTTGTTCGGAACATCCGCCTCCTTGGAAGGAGACCCAACCTGCAACAGGTTACCGAAAACCTGATCAAGAAGTACGGCACTCATTTCTTACTTTCGGCTACCCTTGGAGGTAAGTGAATGCCGGATTATTTGCAATATTTTTATGATCTATGGAACATAGCTCCAGCTGTCTTCCTGGGTATTAGTTTTTTCCTTCCTGGCCTATTGTTTCCTGATTAACATTTCCTTTCTGGTGTGTGGAAGACAGTGTTTTCCCTAGGCTTCCAAATTCACCCCAGGACATTCCTGTTCGCTTATAAACACCTTCCTGAAGAGGGCTGTGGGTAAGAGGGAGCCTGGGGACAGAGAGGCTCTTACTATGTACATACCAGCAGGGGGCGCTCCCAGTTTTCTTTTGACTGAGCCACTTAACCCCGCGGCCTCTCCACGTTTGCTGTGGCTACAAATGTCATATTCAAAGGCAAAGAAGCAGTTGTCCTTTGCGTCCCTGACTCCTGCTTCTTAATCAACCAAACTAACTCCACCTCTTCTGGGCTGGTGAATCACCCACTGGTAGGATGAAGATAGGGATGGGGCAGTGCCGCTGTGGCTGGGACCTGGGGCAGAGTGGAAAACACTGAAGAGACACAGAGTGCTCTGCACCCTGGGGAGAAGAAAGCAGAATTTATTATAACATTTAGCTCGCTGGCTAATGGACAGAAATAAGCTCTCCCGGGGTTCAGGCCAGCTGCCGGTGTGTGGTAGGTGTGGAGTGTTTGATGGGGAGGAGGAAGCCAGAGCTTCAAGGCTTTTTTTGCCCTTTCTGAGGGAGCAGAAATAGCCTTGGCAACTTCTCATAAACAACTTGAGAGGGATTTTTGTCCCCCCATGGCGGTAGATTACCTAGGACAGAGATCAGTAGAGAATGTGAGACATAAGCTGGGGGTGAGGGCAGGAAGCTCTGGGAGACTGGAGAAACCAAGGAAAAGGAGGGCCTCTCAGGAGAGAGAGCTGCGCCCTGGAGCAGAAGCCTGACAGAAGGCTGGGAAGCCAGCAAGGGAGGAAAGCGGCCACGGAGAAACCATGCTTTCTCTTAGCTCTGTCAGCCCTAGGCAAGGGTTTTGAGTTTTCACTGCTAGGGAATTCAGGAGCTGAAGCTGAACCTATGGACCTATGTTTTTGCTCTAGGAGAAGAATCTCTGACCATTTTTGTGGACAAGCGGAAACTGAGCAGAAAGACAGAATCAACAGGAGGTGGCCCTGCCATTGGGGGCAGTGGGAATAGCTCTGCTGTGTCCCTGGAGACCCTGCACCAGCTGGCAGCCTCCTACTTCATCGACAGAGAGAGCACACTGCGGCGGCTGCATCATATCCAGATTGCCACAGGGGCCATTAAGGTACAGCTTCCCAGAGGTCCTGGGGGGCCAGAGCTGAAGCCACCCCCAGTCAGCTTGGCATGGTGGAGGGCCATTCAGCAGCCTGCAGTATGCACGCACCGAGTATCCACCCCCAGGCAGGGCCTAGCGGTGGGGCTGCTGCACTGCTGTGAAAGAGGATGAGGTCGCTGTCCCCACAGGGTTACATTCTAGTAGGGGGTGAGATACCAAGACAAACTAGTTCAGGTAGTGCTATAAAGGAAAGACTGAGTTACAAGGAACTTATTTCCTGGAGTGTGAGAAGGATCAGGAAGGGCACATTGGGATTTAGACTTTGAGGCTGACATGCAAGCCATAAGAAACCAGCTGTATGTAGCGCTGAGGGGAGAGCAGAACTCAGGGAAGAGTGTTGGGGGTGGAGAACCCCAAGGGGGGAACCAGCTTGGTGCCTTGTCAGAGCAGAAGAAAGACTGGGGGTCGGGGCAAAGAGGTGAACAGAGAAGATACTGCAAGATGAGGTTCAGGAGTTGGCTACCGCCCGATCACAGGGCCATGACAAGGAACTTTAATGTAAACCCAAGTGGAGTAGACAACCATGGCAGAGGTTTAGTAAGGGAGTACATGTGATTTCATGCACATTTTCAAAAGGGCCATAGGCATCATGACTTCGTTAACCTATTTATAATTTCCACATAAAGAAAATGTTTCACCTGGCAACCAGAGTAGAGATCTTGAGCAATGAAGTCACAGAAGGGAGGTAAAGGGGACTGGCAGCCTGCAGGGCAGTGGTTTTAGGGGCAGCAGGGTACAGTGAGCTGAGTGGGGAGGACCCAAGAAAGGGAGCAAAGTGAAGAAGCAGATGTGAATGGATGCGCTTTTCTGTAAAAGCCAGCAGAAAAATGGGTAATAACTGGAGAGTGATTTGTGGTCAAGGAAGGATGTGCTTTTGGTTTTAAAAAGGGAGCTAGCTATTCCAGCTTATGGGTATGTTGACTGAAATAATTCGTTTGAGAGGGAGAAAGTGATGATGCAGGCGTGATAGGAGATAATTGCAGGTGCGGAACCCTTGGGTGAGAGGAGTTAATAGTCCATGTATGATGGGGACTGGTGGGAGGCAACACGGAGTTCAGCAGGACAGATGCCAAAGGACAGTTGGGGGTGGTGGTGGGAAGGTACCGTTGTTTTTTCCTGACTTCTTCAATTTCCTTGGTGCAACACAAAGTGATGTTTTTTGCTAAAAGCAAGGAAAAGGACTGTTGGGAAGAGAATGTAAGACATGGTCTTCTCAGAGACTAGGGGTTAGAAGTGTCAACTAATGAGATAAATCTGGATTCCAGGCAATGCTAAGAGCCCATGTGAGCTCTGTGGTAATAATTATAACCTAAGACCAGTCAGCATCATTGTCAGCTACTTTCAGCAGCTCATATACAGGCAGGCAAGGAATAGGGAGAGGGTTGGATTAACCAGGATGTGTGTGTGCCCAAGATGAAAACACAGAGGCAAGGGAATTGAGAGTACACCAAAGAGCTGTCATAGTGTTGGGATAGAGAACCTAAGCCAGGCTAAAGGGGAAAAGAGATCAATAAAGGGTGATAGGAAGAGAAGTTAGTCAGCTCCTAAGACTAGAAGTCCAATAGGTGTGATGGTTTATTAGGGGAAGAGATGAGAGGAAATATGAGTGTTTGGTAATTAATACTGAGGTGATAGGGAGAATGCAGCTACCAATAAAATCAGGCCATGGGGACAGTCCTGAGTATAGTCTGAGTAGATGGGTTAGAATGCAATGTGAGAAGCCAAGGTGAGGAAAGGAGGCAGGATAAAGGGACCCGGAATCTGAAAGGCCAGAGTGCTAAAGGTCATCTGTACGGGTGCAGAAGTCAGTAGGAATGAGAGGGCTTGGAGGTGTGAAGCATGGAGGAAAATTTAATACTGAAAATCTTCAGTGAGTGAAGAGAAGTGAGAGAAATGAACTGCGGCAAGGATGGGTAGTGCGTGACAGTGCTTGATGGCTCTGTCTTCTCTGAAGCCAGCTGGTTAGACAGGAAGGATGGACAGCATTCAGGAAATCACAGCAAAGGACCCCCCCAAACTTCCATGCCCAGGAATGTGAGATGTCAGAAGGAAGACAACCACGGGTAGAGGGGGCTGCCAGGGAAACCATATAGTCAGGGGTAGCTTGAGTAGAGCACACCCCAGAGACACTGAAATCACTGGGATTTTGCCAAAGACTGTGAGATCCAGGGACCCAGGGGAAGTTAACTGAGGAGAAGGATTGAATTAGTAGATATACAATGCCTGGAGGGATCCTCTGACAGATGAAAGTGACTTTCCATTTACAGTGCAAGGATGACAGTCGCAGTTAGAGGTATGTTAGGGAGCTTACAATGAGGAAAAGGACTTAGTAACATGCAGTGGTTTGCATATAAAGACAGAACTCCTTGGAAGTTCTCGTCCCCCTTCATCCCTGCAGTGGGCTGTGTGCAAGCTGGGGAAAAGTTGGGAGAATCCTACCAGGAAATGAAAGGTAGGCATTAGTCAACAGCTCCAAGGTCCCATGAATATTCCTTCCTATCTTCTGATCTGGGCTGCGATATCCTATCGCTCACCCCTTCATGGTAACACGTTCCCCTTTCCCTAACGTACCCTCATTGATCTCTCAGTGAATCACTCACTTGAGTACATCTCCAGTTCACCCTCTGCTCCTTTTCGGACCTGCTGCTCTTCCCTTAACCCGAGTCCTCACCAACTCTTGCTTGGTTTTCTTGCACTATCCCTTTAACAAGTCTCTGAGCTCTTCTCCCTGACTTACTTGCCCTGCTGCTCTCATGAGTGTGCATCATGAAATCATACCGTCTCCTGCTTCAAATCCGCCCATGGCTCTAGACTGGACACTACACAGAGTGAACCTCTACACCTGAGCTGGGTGGCAGTGTGAGGCCAGGGCGAGAATGCAGTCTCTGGGCCTCACTTTCTTAGTCCTTAAATGGTTGGATAATTAGAATAATTTTGACCTGTAACATTTAGTAAAAAATGTATGGATAGCATGAACCACACCACCACTGAAGCTTGAAGGGGCTACTTCCTCTTCTTAATAGAACTATATGATAACTGGTGATCTATTCCTATTGTCCTCCTGGTTTCATCTACAAATGCCCTTTCTCTATCCCCATTTCCCCCACGCACCAACCACCCTCTACTCCAATAATCCAGCCATATCTAAGTATAGCAATCTTCGTTCAAAGTCTCTATGTTCTCATGTCTCATTTCCCTGGCATGAGCTGACTACTCTGCACACAATGCTTGCCCATTCACCAAGTGGCTCTTCCTCACCCTATTTTACTCAACTCAGAAAAGCAACTCTTTTCTGAAGCTTTTTCTCACTCCCAAGGTATTTAAATGTCCTCTTCAGTGTTTCAAGCACAGGGCGTTTGCATAGGATTTTTCATTTGAACTGTAATTGCCAGATAACATGATTTTTCCACATGCAAATGTGAGGTCCTTGTGGGAGATATTGGATCTTGTTCAGTTTTACTCTCCTGTAAGAGTGCAGAATCTTGCCACATGCTGGGTGATAGTAAACAATTCATGGATGGATGAATGAATGGATGAATGAATGAATTTCATAGATGTGGTGTTTCTGCATGTTAGGCTTGTCTGCTGAGTGTGAGTGTGAATACATATGAGCATGTTTAGTAGAAATAAACAGAAAGGTACACAAGGTAGCTTGATACAAAGACGGTTTATTGAGAGGATACCTGTGAAGACATAAGAACAGGATGCACACTCTAGATCGCACAAAGATGCTCATGCTTCCAGGTTACTCCTTCGGTTTCTGTTGGAATACATGTCCCTACTTTCCCATATCCCGCTGCTCTATCTCCTACTTCTCTATTTTTTTCAGACTTTTCTGAACTCCAGTGGCTGCAGCTTGTATATGAGGCCTTACTATGGAGCTGTCTCTGGCCCTGGCTGAACATTATCTTTGTGTTTTATTGTCCACCAATGCTACCAGTGCAGGACCTCTCCTTCCTTTATTGTCATATCATCAGCTCCTGGAACCTAGGGAGTTCTTAGTAATTACTTATTACCTGCAGTTTGTAAATATCTACCATCACCCTTTAATTTTTTTCTCTCAGTGTAACAGTTCTTATTTTGGAGAAAAAATAAACTGGTTTAGAGTCCCTTTGCCTAATTCAAGACTGGGACAACTCACATGGTATTTGTCATGGGTTACAGGACTCACTTTTTAAGTAAGTCTTTTTAAGTAAAGTCTTAGAGGGAAAGGAGGGTGGGTACTCAAAACCAGCTCTGTGACAATGCTTGGAGATACTTCTCAGAGGTAGAGCCACTGTCCATCTGCTTAAAGGGGCGATGCGCCACTGTCCTTGGAAGCCTCCTTTTGGGAGTTCTCCAAGGGCACCTTTGCAGATGAGCGAGACAAATACTGAGCTCTTGTACGTGAGCTTACACTGGGCTGACCAGCCTGAGATGCACTCTGTCCAGGTGTACAAAGCATTCTCCACATGGACTACAGTTTTGAAAACCATGAGCAAACAAGGATGATTTCATATTTCCTCCTACATTGACCTTTCCAAATCCTTAGGGAGGTCTAGAGACCTGACATGACGTATCCATGACATATCTTGCATACTGCTAGATCAGTGGTGGTGAACCAATGGAACACATGCTGCAGCATGCTGTTTGTAACACTGAAAGCTCTAAAAGATTCACTATCACTGTGGTAGACTAAGGAGCAAAGGACTATGTTGCAATCCCACCCCACTGCTCCGCTCACCTGACAGGGTGAACCTATAGTAATGGTACTATTCCACCAGAACCATCACTTCACTCTAAAATGCTTAATACTAATTGATCCACATGGCCAGGCTCCACAGCCTGGATGTGTCCTGTAGCACATCCTTGCTGTCTAGAATTCTTTTGTTGGTGCTGTGGCACTGCCATCTACCTTCTGTGAACAAGCCTTGGCAGTAACTGAGCTGACTTCTAGAGCTGAAGGTGGGTGGAGTGAGGGAGAGGGCTCTGTGCTCTTTCTCTGCCTTTGGAGAAGAAAGGATAGCTGCCTGCCTCTAAGCAAATGCATACTTACTTTTTCATAGCAACCTCTTCACACTAACCTAGACGAAGAGGATCCCTCCCCACCCCTCAGTCATTTGTTTATCTGACACATTCCTCTGAGGCCCCATTGAACACCGCTTGCTGTTGCAAAGCTCACTCTAATCAACACACATTTCCATTACAGGATTTGTCACATTGCATTTCAGTGGTTTATGTGCTACTCTCCACCCCCTCTACCCCTGCAACGGCAGTAGGTCTTAGAGGAATGGGGGCTCTGCGGCATGCACATAGCTCCAGGACCCTTACAGCATCTGGCATGTGCATAGTGCTCCATAAAATTCTTGAAAAGCACAGGCAGGGTCTACATAGTTTAGTAGGAAAGAAACTTACTGAACTGAGAAAACTTGGGATTAGGCTGCAGTCTTGATTTTTATTATTTCTATGACCTTGAGGCGTTATTAAACTCCATGTTTCTCCTCTATGACCTGAGTTGCCCACTCCTTGGCCCATCTGTATACATGACTTGTATTCAGCTTACACACCTGTACCCACTTTAAAAATATTGACACACTTCTATATACCTCAAGCCACGGTAGGCCACCCTGACTACCTTTACCCTCCTGTGAAACCTTCAGATATTCTGAGAGCACCCAAAGGGCCAGTGTACCTCAGGAGGTCTTCAGAGCCCCGCCTGGACACTAAGGTTATTGTCTTTTCTGATTAATGCACTTCTGTTCCACATGATGAAAAATATGGTGAATGTCTACCCCTTCTCTGACAATTCAGCTACCACTTCACATCAAAACACCATTTCGGTTTTGAAGCCGCAACTTGATATGATTCACCAAGTGTCACAGACCCTATACAAACACTCTGCAAGTTGTGAAGGGCTGAACACATACATCCTCTTTGTAATGCCCTGGGAAGAACTGGGGCCAAAAAGGGGAAAAGGGCCTTTTTCTTAGTTATAGCCCATCTTTTATTATGTCTATTTAGTCAAAGAGTATAGAAGGACTTGTGGAGGGAAGGGTTTCAAAATGCACATGAGCTAATTGAACAGAGACCATACAACAGTTCCGCAGGACCCCGGGCTGCTGGAGAGCACTTCTCACAAAGCATCCTTAAAACAGGCCCATGGGAATTTCTCACCGCAGTTGCCTGGGATTCACTTGGCAGCCCTTTAAGCATATATACCATCAGCGGTGCACTCTGAGCTCAGTCTTATCATGCACAACTAGAATCCCGTCTCACTCTGCTCTTAGCAATACAGGTGTCCTCCCCAAGGTAGGACAAGAGCAGTCTGGAAGTGATGGCAGGGGGGAGGCTTTCCAGAGTGAGGCTTTGCACAATCTGGTATTTATGGAAAAATGGATGTGCTAATGAACCTGAGATCCATCAGGGCTTTCTAAAGGCAGGGTGGGCTCTGTCAACAGAGCAACTAGCACACAATTATTTCCCCTTTCTGGAAGCTTATCTGAAGCTCTCTTTGAACATGTACGCCTGAGTGAACTGCACTTTTCATTACCTCTGTGGCCATCTTTATAATCTTTCCTGTCTGCATCTTCTGCAGAGAAAGCCACAATATTCTCTCAGCCAGTCGTTTACAGACTCTGGGGCTTCCTCTCTCCAGTGCAGTGGGAGAGGTTGTCCCAGGCCATCCTGCACACTTGCGTTAATGCCAGGCTGTCACTGTCTGCAAGAGGAGACTCTGCTTAACTGTCTCTCTCCTTCCCACCTCCTTACCTGTCTGGGGGGAGGGAGATGGTCTCAGAGGAGAACAACAATGAAACAGCTGTGACTGTGGGATCTAGTGCAATCTGAGTGAGATTCCCTCACTCGTGGAGATTTGGCTTTAAATCTTTCTCTCCATCAGGAAATGAGCACAGAAGATCAGGCCTTCCTCACATTCATTCCCAGCCTTGTCCCAGACTTAACAAAGGGAAACTGCTTGCCCTTTCCATGACCTACCTGATTGTGTTCTTAGAGAACCGACCTTTGGAAACAGCAGAGTAAAAAATCATAGCCATCAAAGCCAGCTTCAGAATGCAGAACAAGATGGTGTATGTGGAGTGGTGGTGGGTAGGGAAAGGGCTAGGAGTGAGGGAGAGGAAAGGAGAGATCCTGTCACGGCTACTTTCTGCCCTGTCCTCCTCCTTGGGTCACATCCTACTCCTACGTAAAGCTTGGTATCTCCCTCCTTGTGTAGACATGGTTGGCAAGTGACAAATTCAAGGATGGGTAGGTGGAAAGCCGGGCCAGCTTACCTGGAGGCAGGAATGTACCACAGCCCACCATCCTCCCCCAGCATTCAACCCATCCCACCCCAAGAAGAACATGTTTCTGTAGAATTGCTAAGCTAGTTTTGGCTATAGCTCTTTTTATAGTGATTTTTACATCACGTAGAGATAGAAATCATACTAGCTCTGCCTAACAACTACCCAAAGACTCACTCAGGAAGTGTTATTCAGCACGTAGTACCCACATGCGTAGGGAGGCCAGCCCAGGTGCAGTAGCCAAAGAAGTGGTATTGTAGACGGTTCCCATTGTCTACAAGCTCCTCACTGGCAATAACTGTGTCTTATTCACAGTTCTTGATAGTCCTTGAATGCTTGGTAATTAAACAGATAATGGAGTGAAAGAATAAGTCAGATGGATCCCAGCCCTGTAGGTGTCTAGCTGTATGTCCTTGAATAAGTCACTTGACTTATCTGGACTTGGTTTTCTAATCAGTAATGCAGGAATAATGATGCTAATTTTAAGTTGAAGCAAATTGTTTTGTTCAATCTTGACACTTAGAGGAGCGGATAGATCATTAGTGTATGTTGGGAAGACTGGTATGTTTAGAATATTTTATCTTTAGATAATGATAAATGTTAAGTGCCTTAAGCTCACTTTATTTTCTGTAGCCTTTGACCTGCCTTTTCAGGTGATGAAAAAGCACTGAACTGGGGTTGGAAGACTCAAATGTTAAAACTCTCTTTCTGTCATCTAAATGCTCTATGGTCTCAAGCACTACAATTCTCAGAACCTTGGCTTCCTTTTTGAGAGTGGTGATCATGAAATTTATCCCAGAACATTTCTGGGATGATCCGGTGAGATGGAAACAGAGAAGTCATCCCAGCGGGTGCCCTGGCCTTGGTTGTGTTCTTCTCTTGGGTTTGGTCTTGCTGTTTCTCAGACACCGTGTCTATTGCTTCTCTCTTGGTCTTTGTCTGCCGTCGTCACCTCCGTAGTTTCCTCCCTCTTTCCTCCTACTCTTCTCATCCTTCAAGACCAAGTTATAGTTCACCCTGTCCATTAAGCCTTTTCAGGCTACTTTACCCTCCAAGAACCTTTCCTGTCTCTCTCTTACCCTACATTTTTAGTCAGTATCACTCCATCTCTCATTGGAGTTCTTTGTTCCTTGCTTGCTTTCAGACAAAATCCCTCAGCAATGTCACTCGCACATTGGAATTCTCCCTGGTAATTAGCAGGATGCAGGGCACACATCCAGTGCTTTGGATCATGGCCTGTGCTTTGGATCTTGCTGCCCCTTCTTCTTCCTCCATAGTAGAATTCCCTACCTATTCTACCTTTCCACTTCCCTCTTATCCTTGATGATCAGCTGAGAAAGTGTTTCCTTTACTACTTCTCCCATTTTCCCTTTGTGTAGAGTTATTCTTTGCTCAATGCTCTTGTAACACATTTTTCTGCCACAACTAGGATGTCTAACAGTCCCTTGCATATGTACCTGGCTCCCTAGAGCATCTGCTATATAATTTGCACATCACTGTGCCCACCTCCCCACCCTGCAAGGTCTAGCACACATTAGTCATATACTCTGTAATTCACTGAGAATCTACTATATGGCAGATACTGTCCTAGTTGCTCACACCATGGCAAACAAAATAAATAGGAGTGACCTCTGTGGAGACTGTACCACTTAGACGCAGACATGAATTTCTCACTCTGAAAAGCATGCAAAACTGCAACCCATATGCCTGTTGCAAGGCAGAGGGGAGCCTGTAGCTGTGAAAGGAGGTCAGGGATATCAGGGTAGACTTCCTTGAGGAACTGCAGAAAGGCACTGTATGAATGTTTGATGAATTGTGTGGAGTTGAGCAGCAGCTTCTCAATAAATACTCGCTGATTGGTTGATTGATTGTTGGCAAAGACTTCAAGAAATCCCAAGAAGTAAGGGCCTCGGGTCCCCATCATTCTTATTACATAATTATTTCAGTGCATTTAAAGTTCCCCATTTTTCATCTTATACTTTAAACATCAGGGAAAACTGATGGGCCAACTTTATAATATTTTAAAATGACTCTGGTGTTTGGGAATATTACATGGCTATAAGACTTTATGTATATTTAATATAGTTATTAAAATATGCAGTAAGCCCATGGCTGATTTTCTCTAAGGACATCTCAGTGCCGAGGTGGGACTTAAATGTTTAATACTAATAATAATACTCATAATTCATATTCCTCTAGTGCTTTTCATCCTCAGGATCCCTGAAGCCTGTGAGCATCACATCAAGTGGATGCAGCTGGGTTTGCCAGCAGAGCCAAGGGGCCACATCTGGTCCTCTGCCTTCCTCTGGGGGAGGAAAAGGGCTGACTCTGACCCAAAGGTGTCGCTCTTCCGGCTTTATCTCCCTACCAAAGCTTTCTCTTCCCAGATACAGATTTCCTTTGACTCTGGCTGGAAGACTCCTACTTACTTACAACTGTGCTACCAGCCACCTATCACTCATCTTCGTAGTTCTAGGACAAGCAGAGTGAATTTAAGTTGTTGGGGTTACGGAAAGACACCTGCTGTTGGTTTGGCCAGACCAGGAGAAGACATGCAGCCACCAACTGGGTGACTAGAGAAGGTGAGGGCATAGGGAAAACTTCCTTTTGTTTTCTAAAATTGTATCCTGCTCCTTCCTTCTCTAGGTCACAGAGACCAGGACCGGGCCACTGGGCTGCAGCAACTATGACAATCTGGACTCAGTCAGCTCTGTCCTGGTGCAGAGTCCAGAGAACAAAGTGCAACTACTGGGTAAGCCGCTCTGTGGCTCTTTGCACCCTCCTCACTCCTGGTGGGAGACATGGGTCCCCAAAGAGCGAGAAAGGGTCCTGCCTCCCCACTTGGTTAAGCCTGTCTCAAGATAAGAACTACCACAAGTTCTGGGACCTATATTTAACAGCTTTCTGTCATTCTTTTGAGAGAACCTCTGGTGGTTTGCCCTATACCCACAGCTCTGCTCCACATCTAAAACCTCCTGTCTCCTGTCTCTTTTCAAGAATGCTATCCTATAAGGAACAGCACATCTGTCCTTAGAAGCCTTGGTCTAGTTCAGTGATATCCTTTGTTATCCAAAAAGAAAACCCTCTGCCATTCCTTAAGGACACACTGAGGAATAACAGATGTCTGCAGAGTGATTATGAGGTCACCAAATCTAGTTCTAGATCTACAAACTTTGGGACCCCTGGTTCCTGTAACCACACCCTGAAAGAGTCCTGCTGCCTATTATTAGTCTGTGGTCCCCGTAAAACTTCAAAGAAGACTTTGAAATGAAGAGGAGCCTTTTGACAGATACAGAGGGGAGAAAAAGTGGAAAGAAAAAGGACAGGAAACCATACAAGGTCTGAAGGCTGGGAGATAGTGGGACACACCCATCTTCTCCTGCTCTGTTTCCCAAGCATCGTAGAGGAGGGGCTGTGCAAATTGATTCAGTAGGACAAGTTTATTTTTCTTAAGGCCTAACTGAATTGGACTCTATTTAAGGTATTATTGTCTCTGCATTACAAAATCAATAGCCGTCACCTGTGATCTACAATTACAAATTCCAAGCAACCTGAGTCATATGCAACCCATGAATACTTTAAGAATCAAGAAATGTATAATACAGAAGAGTAAAAGACTCTTTTATTTAGAGCTACCTAGTATAATACAATTAGCATCTCTCTTCTGTGGTCCTCGATGCAATGGGTTTGTGTCTGCAAATTAGTGCTGAGTGAAGTTCAGAATGTCTGATGGTTCATTTACAGTAGTTTATGCCATTTAATTTTATAGCCCATCACTCATGAAGACCTTGCTCAGGGTACTTATGTTATAGCAATGGGAAATGTTCGGGGGAAGAGGAGGGGTGCTGAAGGAGGTGGGAGGAAAGTACTTAGAGAGCGGGCGTATTGGAGCCAAGCATGTGGACATGGTTGTGGGGAAGGCTGTTCAAGTGCCATGATTGGCACAGAGTGGAGGGAGGAAAGTTTAGAAGCAATTCAGAGTATGGGGTGGGCCTTAAGCAAGAACAGCACATGTACACACACTATTGCTGATGATTTCAAGGTGTTGTGTGAGATCTGTCCAGATGGGGATGTTACTTGCACTTTGGGCTCTGTGATTCCCTGCCAAAGACAAGGTCAAGGTTATGGCAATAAATGGTAAGCATACTTTTTAGGAAAGAGAAGCCTATAGCCCTATAGCCACAGGTCCTCCTATCCCTCACTCTTCTGGCCTAAGGTCTTATAATGTGCCCGAATCATGGCGCTTCCTACAAGTCTGACCTCAGAGACAGCCCAGACTGAATCCAATGCTATGTATGTCTTTCATTCGTGCTTTGGTAAGCTCTGACAGCTGCCTTGCATGTGGTCTGCAGCCAACTAGGAGCATGTGCTGTTCCCAGTAAACTGACACCCATCACAGATGGGTGAGGAAATTGAAGCTTAGAGTGCTTTTGTGTATTATATACAAGATCTCAGGAAGTCTACTGAAAGAGAGCTAAGAGCTACTCATATCCATCAAGGCTTGACTGATGCTGAGGCATTGGCCACCATCCTACTTTCAAGTCTTGTGAAAAGTTAATCCCACTGAGATGGGGCAGCCTTTTCTGGGAATGCAGTGTGACTTGATGGGAGCGGAGCAGGCAAGCGATCGGAGGTAATTGGTCTTTGGGCATGGACTCCATTGCCTACCAGAACCTCAGTGTGATGTCTGGTGAATGTAACCTTACACCCATACATAGAAAGCAACTGGCATATTTGCTAGTTGCTAAATGCCCTACCTCCTAGTCAAAGCAGTGTTCTTGTTCTCAGGCATCAGAATTGAGATGGGAGGCCCAGGAGGGTCAGTAATGTGCTAGCATGCTTACCGTTTATCTCAGTTAAGCTGGAAATATGATGACTGTTGGAAGCAGTCATCAAGCCATCAAGCTATAAGCCTGTTCTTATGATAACGCATGCTCTCAGTTTGGTGGAAGTGAAGAATTCAGGTACATCTTGGGCTTTGATAGTCCTCATCTGCACTTTCAGACTCTTCCTTATCTGTCACTGGGGCAGGAATAGCCCACTCCCAACAGGATGAGGCTGTGATGGGGTGACCATTCTTGTGCCCAGGATGCACAAGTCAGCAGAACCTCAGCCAGGATCCCTGCAGCCTTGGATGTGGGAAACAGAGCCCCATGGGTTGCATCCAGCTGTCACTCAGTGCATCCTTTTCCCAGGCCTGCAGGTGCTGCTGCCTGAGCACTTGCGCGAGCGCTTTGTGGCTGCAGCCCTCAGCTACATCACGTGCAGCTCGGAGGGGGAGCTGGTCTGCAAAGAGAATGACTGCTGGTGCAAGTGCAGCCCCACATTCCCGGAGTGCAATTGCCCTGACGCCGACATCCAGGCCATGGAAGACAGCTTGCTGCAGATCCAGGACTCCTGGGCCACACACAACCAGCAGTTTGAAGAGTCAGGTGAGCAGCTGGCTGGCCCAGAGTTCTTCCCTTCCAAAGAAGTGCAAGGCAAGAACATGGGGACTTCTGCTTGGATCCCAATGTAGACACTTACCATTTCTGTGGCTTTAAGCAGGTTATATCACTGCCCAGAATCTCAGGCGGTTGGGTCTTCTTTTTATATAAAGTAGACCTAATGTATGCATTTAAGGATTTTAGTAAGATCCAATGTCATCGAGGGCATAGCTTTTGTCTGTCTTGTTTGCTACTGACTCCACGGTGCCTGGAACAATGCTTGGACATCAAGTGTGTCATAAAATGTATTTAAATAAAGTGTGGGCCTAGGTGGCACCTGGTGGAAGCTAGTTATTGCTGTTATAACTAATACCTACATTACTTTGAGACATAGATTCCAAGGAATTTGTTTTATGTCCATCCTTACGGGTGACTAGCCTTATGTCCTTGGGTGAGTTATGCAGTTTCTCAGTGTCTCAGTTTCTTCATCTATAGAAAAGGGAAAATAATCGGTTGATGGAAATAGGTAAGAAGACTATTACATTCCAATTTTCCAAGCCAAGCTTTGGGTTAATGGAGGTGGGATGTGATCTAGAACATGACTTCAGGATGAAGCTGAGCATGAGTTCAGAGAACAGCATACTAGGGAAATTCTAACAAGAACTCAGACTTGGAACCAGAAAACACATTGCTTCTAGATTACTACTGCAAAGAATGGGTGTCTGACCAACAACTGCACAGATTAAAAGTATCTTAGAGAGCCAGAGAGAAGGACATAGGAGGAGAGTCTGATCTCAGGGAGTGGAGTGTTTCTAAGGACTTCTGGGCTGGGTGCTATACCTCCTCTGGACCCACATTTGCATGTCTGTGTGCACATATTTCTTTCATCAGGGTTTGCTGGTATTCCTGAGGACAGCTGGCCTCAGAATGTGTTACAGATAATCTTATCAGGGGCTATAAAGAAATGTATCTCAAGGACATTAGCAAAAGCAGGACTTCTGGCCTCTTGGTAGTGACAAATATCTGTTTTAAAATTCAGAGATTCATCCAAGTAGGAAGAAAGGAAAAAATCCTGAAGCTTCATTTTGTAGTATGTTAATTATTTCTCAATAAAAGTATCAGTTAAAGTAAAAAGAACCCAAGACAGTAGCGCTTCCCTCCTCATGCAGGAATTCTGAAGGGCCCTCCTTCTGGGAATCACCCAGCTGCCCTCCCAGGACTCCACACCGCTGCCCCTCCACTCAGCTCCTGTGTTCTTGCCCACAGAAGAGTTCCAGGCCCTGTTGAAAAGGTTGCCCGATGACCGGTTCCTGAACTCCACAGCAATCTCCCAGTTCTGGGCCATGGACGCTAGCCTCCAGCACCGATACCAGCAGCTGGGGTCCAGCCTGAAAGTACTGTTTAAGAAGACACATAGGATTGTCCGCCGGCTTTTCAACCTCTGCAAACGCTGCCATCGGCAGCCACGCTTCCGCCTGCCCAAGGAGAGGTGAGCACAAGCTTCGGAGCCAGCACTTTGCACCTCTGGGCCGCAGCTCTTAAGGCCAGGGAGGGCCCTCCATCTAACAGGGAAGAGCAGCCAGTGGTGACTCACTCAGCCTCCCTGGTTGCCGTGGGCTTCACTTACTCACACATGTCCTTCTCAGTTGTGAGTTGTGTCTGAAGTGAGAGAGAAAAAACGGAGTGGCTCACTTACTTGTATCTAAGTTATAGCAGATACAAATACTACTCTAATTTTCACTTTTGTGTGTCCATTTTGGAAAGTCTCTCACGAAAGAAATGGGTGGAGTTAAAGCTTACCCTAATTGCACATGAGGAGAAATGTCCATATTGGATTTTCTCTGTTCTGAGTCCTTAGAGGAAACGTGAGACCCATGCCCTCAAGAATAAAGTGGGGTTATATTGCCATAGGTATCCATTCATTCCTTCCTTCATTCAAGAAGGTTCATACGTCCATGTTCTATGCCTTACTATTTAGCTATAGGGGATACTATTGAGCAGGGAATATTTAGCAAACTTACAGAAAACATAAAAACTAAAATATTATAACTATGTGGCATGGAATAAATTCATGCCAGCAGAAGATAAATCAAGGGGATAGGGTTCAGGAGGCAAAGGCTAGAGAAGAAAGGCCCCTTGGAGAAGAAGTCTTGGTCACATTGTGCAGGAAGCTACAAAAATGCTTTGATACATGCAGGTAAGGCAGTCTTCAGGGCAGAGGCACAGCTTTCATGACTCTAACTGTGGGGAAAGTATGAGTGCTGAGAACCAGCCAACAGTGGGTTTTGGCTGGAACTCATTAGTTTTTCAGTAATTAATTATTAAATGCCTGCTTGCACCAGAAACAATTGTGATATCCAAGAATATACTGGTCAATAATACAGTGCCCTGCTCTTCAGGGCATTTCCAGGGAAGCAGTCTACAAACAAGTGAACAATAAGTAAACACAATGGTTTAGATACCATAGTTGTGGATGAAAACAAAACAAGGGGATGTGATGATGACTGTAGTGGTTCTTGGAAAAGGAACATCAGAAAAGAGCTCTTTGAAAGGGAGCATAAGAGCTGAAACAAAAATTGTTAGAGACTTGTCTATAGAAAATTGCTGGCCTTGGTAAATGAGTGATAGAAGTAGAGAAAATACAAAGGAAAAGAGATCTTGACATGAGAATAAAGTTGGCAAGAAGTGGGAGTGTTTGGAAAGCTGTCTCATGTAGACGGTTGAAATCTGACATTAGAGATCCTGCGTTTTTGAGAGAGAATGAACTAGTACCCAGAACAAATGAGCCTGGCTGCTTTCAGTAGAAGTCTAATGTCAAATATTTCTAGGCTGATCCATCAGACACTGAGCTCTAGGCTTTACTCAGCCTGTCCAAAGTGGAACAGTAGAGTTTCCATCACTCAGAGAATTTGGGCCTTTTGTCTTCTGTGCCTATCAGTCATGGCGCCGCTAAGGCGTGAATGGTAATAGGCAACTTCTCCTGACTCCTGTTTCATTGCTATCCCCCCTTCCCAAGGTCATTGACCTACTGGTGGAGCCGAATCCAGTCTCTCCTCTACTGTGGAGAAAGCACCTTCACTGGCACCTTCCTGGAACAGAGCCACAGCTGCACCTGCCCCTATGACCAATCATCCTGCCAGGGCCTCATCCCATGCGCCTTGGGTGAAGGTCCTGCATGCGCCCAGTGTGCTCCAGATAACAGCACGCGCTGCGGGAGCTGTAACCCAGGCTATGTGCTGGCCCAGGGGTTGTGCCGGCCAGAGGTGGCTGAGTCCCTGGAAAATTTTCTTGGGCTGGAGACAGACCTGCAGGATCTGGAGCTGAAGTACCTGCTGCAGAAGCGGGACAGCCGCATTGAGGTACATTCCATCTTTATCAGCAATGACATGCGTCTGGGCAGCTGGTTTGACCCTTCCTGGAGGAAGCGCATGCTCCTCACCTTGAAGAGCAACAAGTATAAGCCCGGACTGGTACATGTGATGTTGGCCTTGTCCTTGCAGATTTGCCTCACCAAGAATAGCACCCTTGAGCCTGTCATGGCCATCTATGTCAACCCTTTTGGGGGCAGCCACTCTGAGAGCTGGTTCATGCCTGTAAATGAGGGCAACTTCCCAGACTGGGAAAGGACTAATGTGGATGCAGCTGCCCAGTGCCAAAACTGGACTATCACCTTGGGGAACAGGTGGAAGACCTTCTTTGAGACAGTCCATGTTTACCTACGGAGCCGAATCAAGTCCCTGGATGACAGCTCCAATGAGACAATCTACTATGAACCCCTGGAGATGACTGATCCCTCCAAGAATTTGGGCTATATGAAAATCAATACCTTGCAGGTCTTTGGCTATAGCCTGCCCTTTGACCCGGATGCTATCCGGGATTTAATTCTCCAGCTGGACTATCCATATACTCAAGGTTCCCAGGACTCTGCGCTCCTGCAGCTCGTTGAGCTGAGGGACCGGGTGAACCAGCTCTCTCCACCTGGCAAAGTCCGGCTTGACCTTTTTTCCTGTTTGCTCCGGCATCGGCTCAAGCTGGCCAACAATGAAGTGGGCAGGATCCAGTCCTCTCTGAGGGCTTTCAATTCAAAGCTGCCGAATCCTGTGGAGTATGAGACGGGCAAACTCTGTAGCTAATGGGGGGCTTCCCCCCCCATGCCAGGCAGGGAGATGGTCCACAAATCCAGGGTGCAAAGCTAATCCAAGGCCTCACCTTAGTGCCAACAGGGTGCTTCTTTGAGACTTCCAGCACCTAGGATATGGGACCAGGAGGCTTGGACTGAAGTCAGCGGGAGAGAAGGAGGCAGCCACTGCACACATGCACACACTCACACACATGCACACTCTCACAGGAGGCTACGACTCAGCAGCCTCGGATCTGTAAAGTCGGTGCTTTCTAAAACTGAATGCAGTTGAAGGAGAAGAGCCAAGGAAGAGATATCACAAAAGAAACAGCCAAATCAGGAAACAAACAAGCAAAAATGCTTCAAAGTGATTCTTGTCATTTGAGACAGCAAGAGGGGACAAAAAATGGGAGGGATGGGAATTCTTTCACCCTCTGTGGAGTCACTTTTATATTCTTTTTAACCAGATTTCTTAAAATGTTGTTGTTCTGTGACTCCCGACATTGGTTCTCACTTTTTGTACGCTGCCTCCTGTGGGCCCTCATGGTCACAGGCTGACTGCTCCCGGAGCTGCTCCCTTAGGAAACACGAGACATGGCACCCACACAGGGACCAAAGCTAAGGGTAGGCAGCAGCCTCCTCGCTCAGTCCCCTTCTCCCAATCCCCTCACATTCTTGGCCTCCTCAATTTCAGGGTCTTGACTCATTCCAAGCCCCTCTGTGGTCCATCCAGAGCTCCTTTCCCAGAGCACCTGTTCTGTCCAAGAAAGCAGCTCTGTCAAGTTAGAGAGAGACAATGTCTAGAAAAATGGTCTTTTTTTTAAAAAAAAAACAAAACATAACAAAAAATATTTATTTTGTGATTGTTGTCCTTGTCAATCTGCTCCAGCCACATGAACATCGAGTAAAAATGTATCTGGTTTAATATATTTTTAAAGGCCTTTTTAAGAGGGAAAATGAGAAAGAAAAGGCAGTATAGCTCCTTGAGGAGCATCGATTTTTGAAAGTTGTTATGTGTGTGACACAGGAGTGACTATGGATGAAGGAGAATACTTGTGAGGGAGGCTGATTGATTAGGACATACCCGTGTTAACATATGCCTGTGTCAACTAGGATGTGAGAAGTGGGGTTGTGTGTATGTGTGTGTGTGTGTGTGTGTGTGTGTGTGTGTGTGTGTGTGTGAGAGAGAGAGAGAGAGAGAGAGAGAGGAATGAGGCAGACCTCTTCTAGAGAGTGATGTCACTACTCCCATGCCATTCTTGCCTCTTGTCTCTTGCAGATATAAGGACTTGGGAGTAGTATGAGTGAGAGTTTTGCTTGCAAAAGAACTGCAGCTTCTGTGCTGGACAAACACCTACTAAAAGGAGGCTCCTCTTTTTGGGCACTGCCATGGACACCTGGAGAATTCCCGTACTCTATACCTTACGATCTGGGCTCAGCAGCCTTTGAGGAAGCAGGAAAAGATCCCAATGTAGCATTGGTTTCCTCCACTCTCTCTACCACTCTCCCCACCTAGAATGGAGCTCTGGCACACACTGCACAGAACGATGCCTCTTTTCCCCTTAGTGCCTCCTCCCAGTGGCATGATAATCACTTCATAGTGTATTGTTTGGAGAATCAGCTGTCATTCTATGCTCCATGTGTTCCAAGTACGGTGCATAAAGCATGACAACCCTATTTTTATTCAAGAGAAAGTCACCATATAAATACTAAGTATCGCATTTCAGTTGGTATAAAATAAAATGGAAGACGACAAGAAGGTGGTCATGTCTTCCTACCCAGAAGTCTTTTATGTTTATTGTTGTATGTAAAAGAATTTCACACTACTTTTAATCATTGTACCATGTTTCAACCTACAAGAACCTGAAGTCCTTGGTACATAAGCACCCAGGGCATTACATCACAACTTTGTTGAGGCTTCCAAAGTAGAAATCTAGTGATGGTATGATTGAGGAGTGAACAGATATTGGTTGTCTACTTCTAGTTTAAGTCACTGCTTGCTTTGTGGAGTGTATACCAAGCTCGTTGCCTGGGAGAGATGGAACCAGCAGATGACATCCCCATTGATGGGAGCACTGAGACATATCACAGAATTGTACTTTGTGTGTCAATGCAGCCGAAAAAGCTAGGAAAGCTTGAATGCCTTCCAGTGATGGGATTTGAGATTGGAGTTGGATTTTAGTACCCCAAATGATCATGTATACAATGCTGTAGAAGTGGGTGGACAGAAGCATTCACTCTTGAGTTAAAGGCACACTTTTTTATGTGCCAAAGAGTCAACTGCTGCGCCCAGCCATATTCAGAGTGAGAAGACAGCACTGTGCGCCACATTGACAGTTAGGGGCCTCTGTGCCGTGAATAGAATTGCCCCAGTGGGAACTGAGTCAGTACATAGGGCCTGTATTCCACCTGGCTCAGTAATACAGTTTTGCTGAAGGGGAGGAAATCTCCACCATTTGTCTCTGCATCAGAGACCAGACTGGGACAGAGAAAACTCACCTACAGAGGGATAGTCAGGATGCTACTTCTCCCTATTTCATAGATAAGAGATGCCTTGGGAGGACCCTGGGAAGATAATGCTGTGGTGCATTTTGATTTTGGTAATATATACACTCAGTTACAGAAATTTCTACTTCTTGTCTGCTTGGCAGTTTAAACTATGAAGCTGAGTACATCGACTCCATCTAAAAGTACTACTACGCATTCGTACATTTAGGAGTGGCTTTTTGATCTCTCATGCAAACAAATTAATAGAAGGCCTAGACATACTATTAATTATAGGAATTGGAATCTTTGTATTTCACTTGCTCATCTGTTATCTGGGGTGACTGCCTGACTCATTTGTGCAGGAATAGAGATGGGTGCCCGGTAGAGACCTGGTCAAAGCAGCAGACCAAAGACTTTGTTTCTGGAAGACAGGTGGGAAGCAAGGGAGTCATGGACAACCAGGGCATTAAAGGCTAGAAGTTCACCATAGAGTTTCTCATGAAATTATAGTTGAAAAATTTACCTGTAAATTCTAAAGCAATCAAAAGACATGAGCTACCTATTCTCACACACAGTTACAAATAAATAATTGTCATTAATTTGTACTGGGTTATCAATTTGATGCTCATTGTAGAATTAAGAGCTAAATCACAATTTAGTTGACAACATGCATTACATAATAATAATCATTAATCCAAGCCTTAATTGTAACCCCAAAGAACAAATACATCAAATGCTAATCTGCCCTAATGCTTGAGACTAATACCTCTAATGCTAAATAATGTATTTAATACCTGCTACTAATAATATCATGCAATGCTCTCTAAGCACACTCATTCATGAACAGTAAAAACAAATGAAGACCACTTTCAGTATGGGGCGTCACAAGTTGTTAAGATATAACCTTTGACTTCTTTTCAAAACTATGAAAATATGGCCCTGATGGGTGTAACTGCCTTAGGAATAGACAGGGTATGCTGCCTACAAGATGTCCTGCCCCAAAATACCACCTTCAAAGTGCAATATTTATCAGGTAGTAGAGCTTCCTTCTTGCATTTAAGAAAGATCTTTTTTTGTCATTATATCTTGCATGGAAACTGAGATATCACTTTGAAGGAAAAAGTCTTATAAATTAACACAATAAAAATAAGAATTAGACTTTTGGAGTTGGAAGGTTTTCAGAAGTCATCTAATCTACTCATTTCAGACATGGGTGGGAGAAGCTAAAAACAAACCTGAGAGATTAAAAGGCTTGCCCAAGGTTGAATCTATCAGCAGGGCTGGAAACAGCAGCCTCATCTGGGTCCTTCTCTACTTCTCCTTGTAATAAATTATACCAGGGGCTTGAGGGATAAGAGAGATACTCGGGACTTGGGATTAGAGGAGGGAAAATAATTTTTTCAGAAAGGAGAAGAAGGCTACTGAGAGATGTAAATACTTTAATCTTTCCCTGTGATTGACACTAGCAAAAATAATTAGCTTCTATAATAGGAGAAAGAAAAAGACTGAGGATTCTCCCCTGAAAGGTTTTAAACACAAAGTAGACATGATTCCAGTGGGCTGGATGCATCAATTTGCTGGTTTCTTGATGACCTTTTCATCTAACGTTTTAAAACTGCAACATCCTGCCTCTAATTTCATATTTTCTCTAAAGTACCAATCAGAGAATTTGAATATCATTAAAATCTGACAATTTCTGCAAAACATCTCTCATATGGGGCTAGAGATGTCTATGTACTCCCTGCAGCCTGAAGGCTTGGGCTGTGCAGTCTAGATCTGGGGTCATGGCCAAGAGAGTAAGGAAGTGATACTCTGCTGTATGCTAAAAGTCCCTGTTCCTTCCAGTAGCAGAGTAGAGACAATCTTATCTTCTCCACCAAAGAAGTCATCTTGTTACCAAGTAGTTGAGGGGGTCTCTGGCTTGATTTAAATAGAAATATGAATGGGCAAACTACAACTCTGCTAGTAGCCCTGACGCCATTGGCTGCTGGTCTCTGTCACTGATCACTGGATGCTGGTTTCTGAAGCAACTCAGGGCCAACAGCTCCCACGGCTCATTGCTCTTCTTTTAAAGTGACCACTCTGTCCACACTACTCAGGATAAGAATTCTGAGAAGATTTATAGAAACTTCAGAGCCCATACTACACAAGAAATAAATCACAAGCAGATTTATAGGACAACTGGAGCAAGGCTTTATTTGATCACAGTCTGTCCTGCAGCACAGGGAGCAAGTACACGAGGGCGCCCTCCTAGACTAGCCTGGGAGGTACGGGGGGGGGGGGGGGGGGGGGGGGGGGGGGGGGGGGGGGGGGGGGGGGGGGGGGGGGGGGGGGGGGGGGGGGGGGGGGGGGGGGGGGGGGGGGAGCGGCCAATACAGCAGCTGCAAGCCTGCGATTGGTTCAAGTTAGAGTAGGGTGCTCAGGGTAGTCATAGCTGTCACTGCAGCAATTCAACTAAAGGGGGAGGGAGCGGAGCCATCTGATTGACAGCTGTTTCTTCTCCATGAAAAACGGCTGAATTCACCACAGTT